>BSBK01000391.1:422500-555000 GCA_027943335.1 Chamaecyparis obtusa
GAGAAATTGAGAAATCAGATGAATAGAACATGGAAGAAGAAAGAAGAAGGAAGCACAAGTGAAGCCAGTGCATCTATGGTCACCCAATCCAATGGATCAGGTGATCACACTTCTTCGAACTAAGAAAATAAGGTATGTTTGGAGCTGAGTCTTAAAATGCTTTATCTTACATCAGTTCCTAACATAAGTTGAGTAAAAGTCCATATCTACATAAATAAAGATGCATTAGGACATATTTGAGTCATGTGGAGAAATTCATTTTTTTTTATGCCAAGCATCAGTGTTTTGATCAAGTTATCAATATATGTCGAGCACCTGTGGTAGCTGAGATGTGATGTACACCAAGCTATGTTTGAACAGTTGTATCGACTGAGCTTGAGTTAGCCGAGCTTAACATAAGAATGTTGAGACAGTTGTATTCCACCTAGAATATGTATGGAACATTTATTAAGCCCTAATTCGACTATTTCAAGTCTATAAAGTGGAATGTTACCATTTATTTCATTTCACTAGCAAATTGAGATTTCTTTGAGTGATTTAGAGAGTGTTTAACCAGCTTGTTTAAGGGTGATTTCAAATATTTTCAGTGTGCCGTTAGCAAATCATCTACAGAACACTTACACAAAGGTACCCTACCGAGCAAAACCTTTTTTGAGAATTTTTAAGTTAAAATCAATGGCATCATCTTCATCTACTACAATGAAGAAAAAAGAGATGAAGGTTTTCAACATTCAGTTGCTAAGGAATGAAGTGTGTAAGCCGCAAAAGTTTCAGGCTATTCCAGAGAACATGATCAAGGGAGATCTTACTGGTGCTTTTTCTTCAATTCCATAAAATGTATTGATAATGAATGATATTAGGTCATGTTACATGTGTAAAATCAGAGAAATTGGAGATTACGAGATCAAGGAGGCATATGACAAATTATGCAACAATGGGGTGTTGAAGCTGGAACAAAAAACAATTGTCAAGCAAGGGTTAGTTCATGCCCTAGATTTTCTGTAGAATTTCAAAGTGGAGTGGATCAAAATCATATTGAGTAGAATGCATGACATGCAATTGTGGTTGGAAGATGGACCAATTAAGATAACAAAAGGCATGATTCACTTGGTAACCGAATACACTACAATTTCTAGTAAGAGAATAATGAAATGTTCAAGCAAGGTGGAAATTTAGGCGAATACATAGGTAGTTTGGAACAAGCACGGAATGAAAATTTCCACCATCACTAATCTGGAGATTAATTTTTCAATAAGGGTTATTGCACATAAATTATATCAATCTAGTCAGTTAGACAATGTCCCATGCATGGCAGTGGACCAAGCGTGGAAAATTATCAAGAAAGGGCATACTTACAATTTCGCTGAGCTCCAACTGACTGAACTTGCCAAGAACCTAACTTCAATCTAGAAAGCAAAGAATTCTATGTGTAAGTTTGGTTCCCTACTCGTCTGTCTATTCTTTTATATTCAAAAGTATTTTCCTACTGTTGGAGGAGTAATATGGGATAAGAAGAAACCAGTCATAGTTAAAATTAAAGAGTTTATAAGTCAGATAGGAGAAATTTTTGAGGGTGTAATGGAGAATTATTTCATTGAGTTCAAAAATAAAATGAGGAAGAGAAGTAGGATTCCTATGTCTCTAGTTGAAAAGTATAGCCAGGACATCTATTTCTTATTCGACATAGATTTCACTTATGCACAAGCAGTTTTACCAAGGGTTTCATGGATAATGCCATTACCTTATGTGGTAAACATTAATGAAACCATAGCTGTTATAACAGCCCTGTTAGCCAAAGAAATTGATAAAAAGGCTCCTTACTTTGGAACTTATGTAGAGGCTCAATCCAAAATAACCATGGGATTGAAGGCTGCAACTGTAGAGATGAAAAGGAAGAAAATTGTGAAGAATCTAGTTTAAATGATGGGAGAAATAGAGGAGGATGAACCTCTTGAATTAACACAAGGATTGGGAGAGGATGAAGCAAGTGATCCTAGTGAGAGTGATGAAGTAGAAGAGGTAGAAGTAGAAAAGAAGAAAGGCAAGAAGACAGTACTTGCCAAGCCCATAAGTAAAAAGATGAAAAAACCTAAGGTTACATCATCACCTGTGCTTAGGCCAAGGAAAAGGGGAGTCTCTTCAACTGTCATGATACAAAAGAAAACCCCTGCATTAGGGAAAAGAAAAATTGTTCAGCCCAAGGCAGTGTCAAGCCAGGAAAGCAACAGGCCTAGGAGGAAACTTATTTTAGAGAAAGATGATGAGGAGACAGAAAGTGATGAGGAGGTAAACAAGAAGGTTGCAATATAGAGTATAACACCAAATGTGGAAGAAATATGTCACACTATCAAGAACTCTGTTGGACTTTCAAGTTTGAAGCAATTAAGGTTTGAGAGCAAGAGTATAGGAGATAAAGAAAAAGTAGAAGAAGCTATTCTTGAGATGCTCTACACTTTCAAGATGTTACCTATACAGTTGGGGAAACTAGTCCCTAAAGAGTTACGCAATAGAGTTGCACAAAAATGGGAGTTTTCCCTCATGACCGAAAAGTAGATAAGAGAGAGCACACTAGCTCAAGTTTCACTAGATCTAACCTCTGCTAGTATTCAAGAAGTTGTGGAACAATACAGGAATAGATTTATTCCCAAACTTAGAGCTTACTCTATCCTTCAAAACAAGGTTGAGGATGTTGTACAGGAAAGTGTAAAGATTTGGAAGATAATTTTTGGTTTATTAATTGACAAGGATGCACATCAAGACACTAGCACATCTAAGGGTGGTGAGCTAGAAAATGCAAAAGATGTAATTGAGCCACCTATTTAGGAGATAGAAGCTCCCAAAGAAGAAATATGTCAAAATTTATCTAGAGTAAGTATTTTTGACATCACAGAGGATACCCCAATAAAAACTTAGGTATTGACTAAGGAAGAGATACAAGTCGAGGAAGCAAAAGATTCATCTTTGCCAAGTAGTAATACTATGCTCTTACAAGTAATAGATTATCCAAAAATTGATGATACGTCAACTATCAACACAACCCCCACCAAATATGAAGTTGTTATAGTTGACATGTTAGCCGGTATGAGCACTACCAAGGAACGGGATCTATCGGCACCTACACATCAATCTACATCTACTGAATAGTCACGAAGAGACAAAGGAGATCAGTCTGCATTAGTAAATGTAAGTCCTCATGTGGAGGATAAGGGAAAATAAGAGAAGGAAAAAGGTATTGATATTCAAGAGCCGAAGGAGCAAGAGGCAATACAAGCTCTTATATAGATACCGAGTGGGAGTACACCGAAGAAGGCACTGAAAAAGAAGGTGAAAGTTTCTTCACCAGAGGTAACAATTCATGATGAAGTTATTGTAATTCTGAAATGGGATTCCTATAACTTATCATATGAGTAGATGCAAATATTGCAATACCTACTGAAGAGGAAAAGCGAGCAAGAAGAATTACAAAGAGAACATCAGCAAAAGCAAGTTTTGCAGGATATAAAAGAAATATTTATTAATGCTTTTGAAATGTCTGATGTAAATAATTATGATCCCATACTAGAACAACTTATCCATATAGTCAAGAAAGTGACTAATGAAGACAGTGAAGCAAGTGATAAGTTGTTGCAGTGGTCAGAAAGGAAGTTTGAAACCAAGGTATTGAACAAGGTATATGTTGAGATTGCAGTAAAATGGGTAGAATTTTCTACTTTGATAATTGATTCGGAAGAAGTGGTAGTGAATGCACAATTTTTTTTTACCAAAATATGCACTGTAGAAGAATTCACGAAGGATAACCAAGGGTTGGTAGACAAACTACAGCAAGAAATCAAGTCTACTAGTCAATCCTTGAGCTTGGATGCAAGTTCTAGTTTAAAACATTATGCCTAGCTCCTATATTCACAAGGACAGATAGCCGAGTTGATGGCTAATGATGGTAAGATAAGGGCTCATCTAATCTCTATGAAAACAATGTTGACATCTCATCTAGAGGCCATTCAAAGAGACTTAGCCAAGACTAAGGACTTAACACAGAAAGATCCTCATCTGTCTACTGCCGAGAGCCTAGTCAATCTAGTTGTCGAGCTAGAAGTGCAATCAAAAGTTTTGAAAGTAACTACATCAAGATGGGAAATTGCATTACATATGGTTATGATGCTTCATAAAAAATTTCTAGAGAAATACTTCATGATTCCTACTCCCGAAGAAATCAGGCGTGCCAAAAACAAGGGGCAAATTAAATGACATGACATATCTAGGCACAAAGGGAGGTAACAGAAATTTTGTATATGTATATATCTTAGGGGGATTATTCTACTAATACTAAGTACTTTTGTAAATATAATTGCAATGTCATGACAAAGTGTTTTTGCCACTAATGTTAAAGGGGGAGATTGTAGATCTCTTTAGTTTTATTGACTATTAGTGCCTTACACTTAGTCATTATCTAGGCAATGTTGGTCGGTCATCACTGCAACTGAGTCATCATGTATAGGCCAAGTCATGTAATGCATATTTACCAAGTAGTAGATACTATCGAGTAAACCAATGGTCACTATGTATTTATGTATTAGCTAAGTTAGTTTTTTTTGAGCTATGTAAAGTAATGTATACCAAGAAATAGAGATATTAGTGAATTTCAAGTACAGTAAATGCCAAGTACCAGAGACATCAATTGTTGAGTTAGCCAGAATTGACATATGAGTTTGTTATGGCACAATCATCGAGGTAAAATGTTTTGGCCGACATTCATGTTTTGTATTTTTTTTGTTGAGGAAATCACGAAGGTGATTATGCTCCTATTTTATATTCATCGATCCCAATGCAACACTTGGACCCAATCAGAATTAGTAAAGCTTAAGTAGCAAAAAGAGTAAATCTGGATCGTAGATCTTGAATCTTGAGGAAGTTTAGTTGTCTATATAAGGAGAAGATCTGAATCCTAATGTGTGTGTGAGAGGATGTAAAGGGAATGAAGGAATGAGCAGAGAATACATTCAAATCAGTGAAGCATTCTGATAGAGTTCAGTGACCGAGTAAAGCAGTGAAGTACAGAACAAAGATAAACTTGATTGATGAGATCAAATCAAATACTAGAAGGAGAAGATCTGTAATCAGCATACAGTGTAGACCAAAGGATCAAGTACTGAGACATTCTAACAAGTGTATTAGGGTAAATCTCTTAACAAAGTGGTTTTAATAGACCTTTTTGTAATCTCTTAACCGAGTGCTTACTTAGTTGTAAGTTCTAAATCCTTTTGCAAGGTAGACTATATAAGTCTTTTAGCTCTTAACATGGCAGACCCCTCATAGGGTATATCATATTTTATGATCAAATTTGTAGCCCTAACAGGCAAACTTTATACTATAGTAGTGAAGATTTGTGGGTGTCATCCCCACCCCAGTTTTACCTTTCAAGGGTTTCTGGATAACCAAAGTTATTGTGTTATAAGTACTTTCTTAAATGTTGTTTAGTGTATTAGCTTCATTTCATTGATGTAATTTCTATTTAGGCTATGCAAAGTTTTTAGTAATGCAAAATGGATTAATAGGTGATATCTGATTCACCCCCCCTCTTGGTATCACATTTCCCAACTAAATTTCCAACAGGATAATCATCCACATAATATATTACCATAATATACTACATAGAATAAATCAATTCTATACATCACCTAGAGCATAACCATCTAGTACATAGGTTTTGACATAAATGACAAAAATGCTAACAAAATCTCAACAAATATCCATCCAATCTTCACATTTCTACACTTTCTAAACACCATAGGTGCACCAAAAATATATACCACCATTATCGGGGCAAGGATAACCATCCACATAATACATTACTATAATATACTACATAGAATAGATCAATTTTATACATCACTTAGAGCATAACCATATAGTGCATAGGTTTTTATAGCAATGAAAACAATGCCAACAACAACATCTCAACAATATCCCCCTTTGGTGTTGATGGCAAAATAACGAAAATAGAAAAACTCCAAAAGAGTTGAACTATCCAAAACCCAAAAACTCCCCCTAAGTTAATTAATTACAATTTTAGTTTAGTTTTTATTCTACATGTTTCTCCCCCTTTTTGTGAACAATGGTAAAGGGCCAAATAACATAATTCAGAAAAAATAATAGATCAAAAGTTGATCACCAGTCCGGACATAATAGTGGTGTTCATAATCCTCTGCTTCACAAAGAGTTCTAGAAATATTTTCTAACTATACCTTAACCATGTCCTTCACCAACTAGAAAGTCCTCACTAATTCTTCCCTCTATCTTTGGACATACAACAACTCGTATTGTAATTCACTAACTTTTATTCTCTATTTTATATCATTGTCTTTGAATAAATCAAATTTATTACCAATATCATTCAACTCAGACTCAATACTTTCAATCTTACTTCTAAAATTATCAATGGCAACAAGCCACCAAAGACAATACCAATAAATATTAGACATTTCCTTTATGCATTATCTTGTCTCACTAATATGTTTAGATAGTTTTTGTTTTGCGGTAGCATATTTCTTCTCAATTAAATCTTTAAACTTACATCCAACTAAACCATACTACAACAATATTTCCTCAACGATCATTACTAGGTCATCTAATAACACACCAGTAATACTAGAAACAACAATACCTTTACTAATTAGATGATTCATTAACACATTTTGGATCTTAGACCTACCATTCAAGGAGCATACACACCACATTTCACACATCCTATCTAGATCACCTTCTTCTAACATAGTCTGAAGCACATCTAAATCAACAAAGACTAATTCCAATGGATACACATCATCCTTTTCCTTCTCTTTTTCTTCCTTCTCTTCTTCTGATATAGCAATGATCTATTTTCCTTTCATACTATTTTTCCTTCTTTTGGGTTCTAAAGGGGAACCACCAATCACAATCTCCAAATCTCTCTTACCAAAGGAGGAACTGTCATTAACATAACCAACAAGAACAAAACAATAAACAACCATATCAAAGCATAAATTCATCTATAAAGATAAGAAATAATCTTTACAAGAATCCATTTTATTTTCAATATAATCCAAGTAGCTATAAATCTTGTTTTCAAGAAGGATGTTGGATCTCTATTCTATATTTTCTCTTCCTAGTAACTATCTCAAAAAATGGAATACCAAAAACATAACTAGAGATCCAAACCAAAAGGCATAACCTTCAACTAATGATATTTTGACATTTTAAAACAAATTCTCCAACAACAAACTACATAAATAAAACTACACACTTTCCTTTACCAGCTTATGTGCCAAATATACAGCTATAGCAGACATAACAACTTCACAATTTTTTAAATAGATTTTATATGTAATTCCATATGCAACATATCTCAAAATTGGATCAACAAGGATATTTATCAATAGAGAATAAGGGTTGTTGTCAATGTCAGTAAGCTCCTGCACTTCCTTACAATTGACCTTCTTCTTCCGTAGAAGACCTCTAACACTACGTAGACCGATGATATCCTCATCTGCTTCCTTTGAGACCACATAGAGTTTGTCTAATATTATAATTTCTTCCTTGAACTAACTTAGAAAGAATAAAATTGAATCCTTATCTACAAACTAGATAAATTATCCTCATAAACCCATACCCAAAGTACGAACTCATTTTAATTTATAATATTTTAACCTTCTTTCCATTTTCCTTATCTTCTCATGATCAAACTCTTCCAATTCAACTATTTTCAACATCTTCAAAAAAATTAGCTCAATTATCGATCAATCAAATTGGATCCCATCTTCACACTTGACCTAGATTTTCAAAACCTCAATAACTCTGCAAATTCTTTGTTTTTCTCCTTTGTAAATAGTGACAAATGATTTGAAAATTTACCTTTTTAATCTTAACTCCTCATAATTACTCTTCATGCCAAAAATTTATATCAATGACACAACCATTTGTACATCGCACATCAATCAACCAAACCAACTATAATATACCTCATTATCCAAACCATACCAGAAACACACTAGAGGTAATCAGTATCACTTCAAAGAGATGAAACTGGTAGATTTAGCATGTCAATACTCCCCCTTAGCCAAAGCAGTAGGCTTAGTTTCTAAAAGAGCTAGCAATGGGATCCAGTGCTACAAAATTATCTTCATCAACTTCCTACTTCTTCCACACCATCATTGTCTTCTAAGGTTCACCCAAAACTATAACATTATTACCATTTCTAGACTTTTTGGATTTGTAGTAGATCTACATGTGTTAGTGTAGTGTTTGGATTGACCACATTTGAAACATTTGACATTCCTTTGTCCTGATCTCACTAATTGAACCCTAGATCTACACTAATTAGCATTGTGACCATAGTTATGAAATACATAGAAATTACCATGAAAGATATTTCTCATCACATTCATCTTAACCCAATTACATACTTGACTTCTGCACTAATTTTCCTTGTGACCAAACTTATGATAGCTAAAACATTGAACATTTTGTTCCTTCATACTCTTTCATTTTATAGCCTTATGACCTTTTTTTTTGCATATAAAATAATAACCATTAAATGATAAGTACCTTGGAGCATTTGGTTGTCTATTTGAAATTCTTTTTTGTAGATGTTCTAGAATTCTGGACCTTGCTTGTTACTTTAGACTTTGCTTCAACTTCAACTTCCTTGTCTTTACTCTTGACCTTTTGATCTGAAAATTTATTAGTAAAACCTAATCCTTCCTTATCCTTGTGAAATTTTTGTAGGGACAAAATTTGTTCCAAAATAATTCTACTCTCACAAAAATTTTCTTCCAATCTCAACTTCCTTAATTCTTGATCCAGCTTCTCATTTTCATCAGTCCATTACTTGATAATACTTTTGAGATTTTCTTCAATTTCCTTCCATTCTTTCATCTTCTACTTGATGTGACCTTGAGAAATTCTTCAATATTTTTGCAATCATCCTATTGTAGTTTTATATTTTCCATATTTTCTTTTGATTCCTTTAGCTCATGGCTCACCTCTTTGTGTCTTTCTTTAAATTCTTGAATCTTCTCCCTTAGCTTGGAGATACAAGTATTAGCTTCCTTGATGTTTTCTTTCAATTTCTCATTTTCAAACTCAGTGATTTTCATGTCATCCAACATTATCTATAGATCTTCATAATAGTAGTAATTTCCTTCCATCTATTCAAACTAATGTAGCCAAGGATAGGAGAGACCTCAAGGAATTTAGTTTGATCCTTACAACAGGAGTCACATAATGGAAGTCACAAGAAACAAGAGAGAAATATAAAAGATCAGCCTTCGACTAACATGAAATCAAGTACAATGAATCTGCAACATGCAATCTTACATTATAGGCATACATGCATGTTTTGGAACCTTTAAGAGGTTATATTTTTATATTATCTGTTTCTAGCTACCATTGAACTATTTTTATTTCTCTGAACTCCCCTAAGGATCAATTAAAATAGCTTATAAATCCTTCACAAGCATCAAGTCGACATGGGAAAGATTACATTCTCCAAGAACAAGAAAACATATTACATTATAGGTTAGGACCTAAATCATAAGAATCCCTCACAAATAGATGTAATATAATGTTCAAACCAAAAAGAAGGTTAGTCATAGGTAAATGAATATCAAGATATGAGTCATGAAGCTTTGTCTATTGAGAAAATCCTTTGCGAGATTGGAAAACATAGATGGGTCATGAAACATGAAGAACAGTGAAGTCCCACCAAGAATCCAGGATAACTCAAATACGAAGAAACCAATCGAAGTGTGAACCTAGGTGAAGGTAAAACATGATGACATGAACACTACATGATGTGAACAGTAGAAACTAATCCTAACTAAAGGAATGCTAAAATAAACTCAATGACTAACAAACCAAAGAATAGGAAACAAAAATATTTTTGGTTGATGCAATATTTTCATGAACCCAAGATTCTCCTGCATCAGACACTCGAGGTTAAAGAAAAGTGAGCATCTCACTTTCCTAGGGCTAAAGGAAAACCAATAAGGTCAACCTCAGCTTGATAAATCCATGAAGAGTCTTCAACTAGTATATCTTTCCAATTCACAACATACTCCTTATATTGTCTACCTCTAGTACCTTTGCCAATCCTGTTATCTAAAATATCTTCTATCTCATCCAAATACTTCTTAGGATACTATCTTTCAACATCTAAACCATCGAGGTCATTAAAATATGTCTCATGATACGCATTGAATGTAGGTGATATATCTATATCCTCTGGCAACTCCACTTCATATGGATTTCCTGAGTCAAATATCCTCAAGATCTTAAACGGTCCAAAATTCCTCATCTTTAGCTTATTATAATTTCCTAGTGGAAAAATCTATCCTTCTTCAAATAAACCATCGCTTCATCTCCTACTGCAAAATCTTTATGTCTTCTTTTCATATATGCTTTCTCCTTATAATTCTGGTTCATTTTCTCCAAATGTTGTTTAACTTCATCATGCAAGGATTTCATAACCTCTGCAAATTATTCTCCTTCTACACTCCTCTTAACCTCTTGACTAGTATCCCTTAACTCTGATACTCCTTTAGGATTCTTGCATGTGAATATCTCAAATGGTGTCTTCCATGTACTCCTATTCATAGAATTATTATATGCAACTCTTCTTGTGCTGAAACCAAATCCCAATTTCTAGATTTTCCTCCAACCAAACATCTCAAAAAATTCCTCAATATTATGTTTACCACCTCCATGTTTCCATATATCTAAGGAGAAATGTAGAACTAAACTAAAATCCAATATTCATCTTCTTCCAAAGTGTCCTCCAAAAGTAACCAACAAACTTACTATCCTAGTCTGAAACTATACTCTTAGGTAGCTCATGCAATCTTACAACTTCTGTGAAAAATAAATCTAGTACATATACTACATTTGTAGTCTTCTTACAAGGAATGAAATGTGACATCTTAGAAAATCTATCCATGACCACAAATATTGAATCATTACCTCTTTGTGTCTTCGGTAACCCAAGTATGAAATCCATGCTAATGTATTTCCATGGTGTAGTAGGTATTGTCAAAGGTGTATACAATCTAGTATTCTAACTTCCCTTAGAAACTTGACAAACTCTACAACTCTGAACAAATTTCCTAACATCCTTATGAATCTTAGGCCAAAAATAATTCTCACTCACCAAAGCTACTATCTCATCAATGCCAAAGTGTCCAGATAATCCTCCACAATAATTTTCCTTGATCAAATTATCCCTGATTTAACTCCTAGGAATACATAGCTAAGATCCACTAAATAACATACCTTCCTAAATGAAATAGTCCAACCATTTTCTTTAGTATGTTGCAATAGGTTCCTTGCAAGCTTTTTACAAAATTAGGGTCCTTATACAAGGTCTTCTACTCATCAAATCCTACCACTCCAATCCTCATTTATGTCAGTTAATCCTTATACTCAAGGAATTAGCAACCTTATTTGACTTACCATTCTTATTCTTCAACACAAGTGTGTATCTCTACAAGAATTCGACCCATCTCATATGTCTCTAATTCAACTTACTTTGGTTGTTCAAATATTACAATTCTTGATGATCGGTGTACAACACAAATTCTTTAGGTAACAGATAATGTCTCCACTTCTTCATATCTTGAACTATAGCATAAAATTATTGAAATAGGCAATATTCAACTTCTCACTGAAATAAGCAATAGGTCTACCTTCTTGAGTTAACACTACTTACTTTGCATTTCCACTTGCATCACAGTCCACTTGAAATACCTCATTAAAAATAGGTAAAGATAACACAAGTTTTTTAGTTACCTTTTGTTTTATCAACTCAAATCTCTTTTATGCTCCATGTATCCACTTGAATTCCTTCCTATCCCCTTGCATTGTCTCAGTCATAGGATTACAAATCGAACTAAAATTCCTAATGAACTTTTGGTAGAAACTAGACAATCCATGAAATGATCTTACCTCTATAATACTTTCAGGTGTAGCTAATCAAAAATTTATTTGACCTTATTAGGATCCATATCCAACCCATATACTAAGATCACAAAACCCAAGTACACTATCTTCGCTTTCATGAAAGAATAGTTTTTGATGTCTATCAATAACTTCTCTTCCTTTAATCTCTAGAAAACTTGTCTCAGATGTAACAAATGATCCTCCATATGTTTACTGAAAATCAAAATGTCATCAAGGTAAACAATTATAAAATTATCTAATAATTTCTTCAATGCCTCATTCATGAGCCTCATGAAAGTACTCAGTGCCTTGGTCAATCTCAAAGACTATACTCTAAGATTATGTCTTCATACTCTATTAGCAACTCCTTTGTTTCTTTAGGTTGTTCCTTTTCTAATTTCAACTCAGAGTTCTTGGAAATCAAATCGTAACACATATTATCATTCTTCAGGCCATCCAAGGATGTCCTTCCCTCCACCAAACAAACTCTAACACTAGTACAAATCTCACTTTTAGGACTCTCTATTAATGGCAACAATACTTTTCTTTTCCCATTTGCAAAGATAGTATACTTGTTCCTTCTACCATAATGTAAATTGTTTCTATCATATTTCCATGGTCTAGCCAAAAATATATGACACACATCTATAGGCATAATATCACAAAGAAATTCATCCCAATAAGATCCTATTTTTATTTTTACCAAACATTGTTCACTTGCCTGTATCTTATGATCATCCTTTATCCATGCAATCTAATAAGGCTTTGGATACCTCAATATCTATAGCTACAACTTGTTCACCAACTCCTTTGAAGCTAAGTTATCTAAACTTCTACTATCAATTATCACTTTGCAACATTTTCCTATAATTTTGCATCTAGTCTTGAACAAACTCTTTCTTAGCAATTTCTCTTGATCCATCTCCTCATGACATGTGGCTCTCCTTGCCATTAGTGTTTCTCCATCCTTTGGTTGATTCAAAGACTCTATTAATTCCTCCTCTGCATAAGCAGATCTACCCTTTCTCTTAGTCCTCTTGTTTGATTTTCCTTGGTTATATAAAAATTCCTAGTTTCCTTCTCCTCCACATTTGAAACAAGTTCCTCTAAATGCTCTACTACTTGATCCTCCTCCTCTATGGAAACTTTTGTCATCTCTTCGGTAAGAATTTTCATCCTTAAATTATGCTTTACCTTTTCTTGGATCTGAATAAGATCTTCCTCCTTCTGCAAATGTTCTTCCCCTTTGAAATCTTCCACCTCTTCCTCTTTTTCTTTAATCTTTCCTTTTGTTCAATTTTTCTTCTTCCTTTAGAGTATATTGGTAAGCCTCTTCTATATTCTATAATTTAACCGAACTAATTTCATCTTGAATTGAAACCCTCAAACCATTAAAATATCTAGAAACTCTTTCAACCTCATCATCTATATGAGCAGACATGACATCCAACCTATATAACTCTTTGGTATATTCTTTCACACTAAGGTCCTTCTACTTTAGGTTTTATAATTTCCTAAACAAAATTATTCAGTAATCAACAAGTAAGAACTTTGCCTTCAATTTATTTACCATATGATCCCATGATTTTATTTTTCCCTTGCCTCTTCTTTTTCTATTGGTCTACAAATGTTCCCACCATAAATATGCATGTCCTATCAACTTTTTGCAAGCATACTTTACCTTCTTAGCATCATCAGTGCCTGCATAGTCAAATTATTTCTCCATCTTCATGATCCCATCAAGAAATTCATCTAAATTCAGCTTTCCATCATATTCAGGTAGATTGAAATGTGGTCTAGTATTAACCCTAGGTAGAGATCTCAAGAACCTATCATCTCCTTGATCAAGTTAAGGTTGTTCTTCACCTTCTTCATCTCTTTCTTCTTCATCACTTACATCTTCAATATGATAGCCTCTTCTCTAGGTTATTTCCATAACTTCCAACCTAGCTACAATCCATCTCAACATTTCCAATACTATTGGATCTGCATCTCTCCTTCCTCTACCTCTATTATGTCCTCTATGAGCCATCTCAAACAAACCCTCTACAATTGCAGGTCAGATCCTCACTTTTCCACCCCATAAAAAATTTATTCAGGACTTTGTGAGCTCTGGAACAAAGATCTCATTGTCACAAGGAACACAACCTTTCTCTAATACCAAATTATGTAGCCAAGGATAGGAGGGACCTCAAGGAATTCATTCCGATCCCTTTAGCATGAGTCACAAAATAGAAGTCATAAGAAACAAGAGATAGATATGCCATATTATCCTTTGATTAACATGAACTCAAGTACAATGAATCTAAAACATGCAGTCTTATATTCTAGGCATACATGCCTATTTTGGAACCTTTAAGAGGTTATCTTTTTATACTATCTATTTCTAGCTTCCACTGAACTATTTTTTCTTCCTTCGAACTCCCCTAAGGATCAATTAAAATAGCTTATAAAGCCTTCACAAGCATCAATTTGGCTTGGATAAGATTACATTCTCCAAGAATACGAAAATGTATTACACTATAGGTTAGGACCTAAATCATAAGAATCCCTCATAGCTAGGTGTAATTGTTATCTCTATTGAGCATTTAAGGTTGTCATTAGTATCAAAGGTTTGTAAAGATATCGGTCAGTCACTTACATTGAGAAAATCGGTAACTAGAAGCAAGATAGACTAGGCGGTAAAGTAGTACACCAAGCATCAGACAATTTACCAAGCACCAGCAGACACTTACACCAACAGACAGTAAACACCAAGTGTCATAGTATACACCGAGCAGTTTATATAGTGTTTACCGAGGATCACAGAAAATGGCATAGTAATTTGAAATGGCACATACTTCTATGCAAATGGTTACAATGGTTCATAAAACATTTTACCAAGATCAAGGAACATTTAATGTAATGATATTCATTAAATGCAATGTATGTCTTTTGTAATAGTTGATCTAGGTCATTATTATACACCGTGGATCTTAGAGTTATGACTATGTTGTGTAACCTAATTTTGTTAAAGTGGCAAAAATAGAACACTATATATTTGTGTGTTCACATCATTTTTGGTGTGAGCTAATATATGAATCACAGAGCACTTGAAGCAATTGCCTAACTTCAAGTCTATCAGTTAACAGAGTAAAAATAAGTACAGAGGAATTCAGATTGAGCAGAATCAGAAAAGGCTACCGAGCAGTTCAGACTAGAGATTCATCACAAGTAAGGTGATATTTTATCAGAGCTTATAGATCTGTATCAGACAATTGAGTTATCAAATAGCAGATAATTACCTATTGCTTTCTAAAAATTGTAATAGAGTTTTGGATAAAATCTCTTAACAGAGTAGACTTAACAGTCTTATGTAAATCTCTTAACCGAGTGCACACTTCATTAGTGTTGTTAAAATCCTATAACTAGGTAGATCTCGCTGATCTACCATGTCACTCCTAATAGGGTAAGATCACCAAAAGTGATGAAAACTTGTAGCCCTAATAGGCAAACCTTTTCTATCTGTAGTAGTGAAGAATTTGTGGGTGTCATCCCCACCACAGTTTTTACCTTCTAACAAGGGTTTCTGTGTTACCAAAATACTTGTGTCATGTGATTGTCATATTGATTTCATGTTGTTTACTTTCATAAGTTAAATGAATTATTGATACTTGCAGTTAGATTCAAGTTGTTTTGGTCAATTATTACTATTTACAGTTATTTATCTAAAAGGTCTACAAGTAAAGTTTTTGAAGGCACTAATTCACCCCTCCCCTCTCAATACCTATCTCTTCTAATTCCAACAATTGGTATCAGAGCTTAGTTCTCTTATTGAACATTTTAACCACTGAAGGGTAAAGATCTAAGTCATAGAGAGATACAAGCTTGATAAGACTATTAAGAATCAGAAGATACAAATGCAAATGTTTGTGGAATAGTATAAACAAGCTAAGGAAGGACTAAAGAAATTATTGGTTGAAAGGAAGAACCTAGCTATTCTACAAAATAAGATCAGTTACCATGAAGAACCTATTGATGAAATGTTCGAGCATATTAAATCTAGCTCTGGAAGCATCTCTGATGGATCTAAAAGCATAATCACTAATTTATCTGAAAAGAATCAACATTTAACTGATCAAGTGAAAGCACTACAAATCGGTCAAGAATCTCAGATGATGAGAATGGTAGAAACAATGAACAATGCAAGAAAAGCCGAGCAAGAAAGGAATCTGGCTATTGATGACCGAAGAAAAATAACTAAACAACTTCAAGCTAAAGAGAGTGAGATACAGAGACTCACTGATCATCATTTCCAAGTAACTAATCAAATGATGACTGTGAATCAAGAGGTAAACCGAGTAAATGGAGAATTGTCAAGAAGACTAGAAGATGTTGCAAGACTCAGAGAAGAGAATGAGAAGCTGAGAAATGAAGTGAAAAATCAACAACAACAAAATGAAAAGAAGAAACTTGCTGAGGACAGTTCTAAGAAGATTGATGATTTTCTGACTAATCAAAGAAGATTTGGGAGTAGGGCTGGAATAGACTACACCGGTGAATGAGAATCATCACAACAAGCTGAACAAGCCAACAACAATCAAAATCAGAAACCTAAAGTGTTGGCATGTTGTCACTGTGGGAAACCGGGGCATACATCTAATGTGTGTAGAAGCAAAGCACAAGGTAAACCTCTTGTCACCCCTAAGTTTAATGGATATTGTTACTATTGTGGTAAGTTTGGACATCCAGCTTATGATTGTAGAGCTAAACAGAATGATATTGCTAACAATACCACTGAGGAGAAAATATGCTATACTTGTAATAAACATGGACATACTACACGAGAGTGTAAGGCTAAGATGAAGCAAGTATGGACTCCTAAGAAGAAAACATGGCAAAAGCCCTATCAACCAAAGAGACAAGGTAACTCTTATGTTTTGGATTATAATACATGGGCTAACTATACTACTTGTGGTAGATATGGACACATTGCAGCAAATTGTTATAGAAAGAGTTGGATTGGACAATCAAGAAGCTAGACAAGCACTGGAATGGCTTGTATGCACTGTCATAGGGTCAGTCATTTAAGCAAGAACTATAGAGACCAAGCACCAGATGAAAATAATATATTTGAGAGTGGATATACTATTGCGGATATCACGAAGTTAAGGAAAACTATGTAGAAGAAGGCATCTAATGAGAATGATGAGTGAAGTAATGCTGTCAGTGAAACCTCATCCACTAGATTAGGTGACATTGGTACCTCCACTTAAAGTGAAATAGGTATGTATGGGACTGACATTTCAAATGATCACATTTTATATACAGTTCCTTATACATGATGTACTAATACAAAATCAACATGAATAAAGATGCACTATGGTTTATATGTTATGAGCTAACAATGTTATATAGTCGGTAAAAGAGAGACCGAGGGTTGGTTACCCATTGGTAATCACTATCTAAGGTTAACCGAGCACATGTATCAACCGATGAAGAAATCCTATGTTAACTGAGCGGATAAAAAAAAAATTTCATTGAGCTGACAACTGTTTCATACCAAAAGTTAGGTCAAGCATTTATTACATGAAATTTTGAGCGGGAATATCAAAAAGTCTATAAATACATGGAAAATAGAGTTTATTGCTACATTGTGACTTCGAAGAGCGGAGATTTCACAGAGAAGAGTTTGAACTAGAAAATTTTTAGAAGAATTCAAGGCTACTTTAGACCGAACTGACATCACTCTTTGACGATTTTGAGTAAGTTCATTTTCTATTAAACAGTTTTTATCCTGCTGCTTGCCGAAACCCTAGAATCGATTTATGGCATTTACATCATCTTCAAGAAAATCACAAAGTATTGAGGAGGAAGTTAATCTAATCGTTAGGGCAAATTTTGATGAACCTAAGTTTAAGCCACATCCCAAGGTCGCAGCTCAAATATATTTAATGGGCACTTTTTTGAGCATACCAGATAGGGTTTTTTTGACAAAAGACATAAGATCATACATTCATTGCAAAATTGGAGAAGTTGGAGATTTTGAAACTATTGCAGCATATAAACAACTCTGTGGCACTGATGGTAAATTGAAAATAGATCACAAGAAGATTGAGGAATCGAGGTTATCGTGTATCACACACTATCTACATTCATTTAAGATAGATTGGATCAGAATCATTTTGAGCAGGTATCACGATGACAAATTTTGGCTAGACAAACCAATAGAAGTTAACAAGAAATTGATCAGTAGGGTTACTGGGCTCCTTACAACCGACAAGGCTAAAGCCTTTCGTAGTTCGTCATGACTAGATGTTGAGAAGAATACTAGAGCACAATGGGACGGTCGAGAACTGAAGATTTTGATAATCAAAGACCCAATAGTTAAATTTGCAACACATGTAATCAGGTACAAGTTATTTCAATCAAGCAAACTCAACAGCGTACCCTACAGCGCAGTAGACATGGCACACAAAATTGTGGTGAAAAGTCACCAGGTTGATCTTGTCGAGCAGAGAAAACTTTAGTGGTGATTATTCACCATTTGGCGAATGTCGCCCGTCGGCATCCCGCGATTTGGTGAATAAATTGCCCATATGGGACTGACCCCATTGCCCCACATTTATGAAGATTGGGTCCATTGCCCGGGTCCATCGCCAAACACTATATTAAATTTTGTCCATTTCTTGCACATTTTCACCAATGGCATATACGTCTTGGGCATGATATATTTTTAAAATTCACCTATAATTTCAACGCGGCCCCAAATGGACGGCCTACATTTGCCCATAGTTATATATAAATATTTTTTAGGCGGCCCCAACTTCGCCAGTTATTTTACTGACGCGTGTCTCAAACTGATGGGTTTTTGCCACCTTTATTAATCATACCAAGGTACTAGCGACCCATAATTGCCTAGGAAATAACACAAGACATGTTATCATTACGCGGGCTTCACCAAATATTTGGACACTGACCTAATACCTCCCACCCAATTTGCCAAAAGATATTAGTATAAATACATTCATACATTAGTGTTATTGTACACAATTTGGAATCTTAGATCGGTTCAATTTGATCGATAGCGAATTTCAGACTGTCTTACTATTGAGTCTCAACTGCTTTGGCGAGTCAAAGGTAAGTGATTATTATTCTGAATTTTTGTGACTATGTAAATATTGTATATTATAGTTATGTTGTCATTTGTCACTTCTTCAACAAGTAAACATTTTTTTTACATATTTTTATCACTAGGCTGGTAGCCAATCGAGATGTCGAACAAGAATAAGGGTAAGGCTCCGGTAGATGGGGAAAGCCAAGAGAGGCCAACAAAATGCAGAACCTTATCATCATACTTTGGTCATGGTCATGGAAATGTTTCTGGCCAAAATAGGGAAGCTAGTGTTACTTCATTACAAGAAGATTTTGAACCTGAGGCTGAACCTTCATGACATATTGAAGAAGTCAGCGAACCTGATATCTTAGATCACGATGAACTTGAAGAAGATTTTCAGTTAAATACCCAGAGTAGCCATAATGATATAATTGACTTGGATGAGACTGAGAATGTCAGAAAAGATGATGGTGCAACTGCAGGGAAGAAAAAAAATCCAAATCAAAGAATGATAGACTGTGGGATATGTCGAGGAATTTTCAAAAAGATTGGGTGTCAACATATCCATTCATTGAACCAGTGCCTAATCCAATTGAAGGGGAACCTCTGGTAGAATGCAGATGTAAGATTTGTAGCGTGATAAATAAGAAGGAAAAGAGGTTGCAGCTAAAAATTGACACCATAGAAAAGCATATTGGTAAAGTTTACAAAAAGAAAACCATAGATGGAGTTCAAAAATTAGTGATAAGATGGAAAACAAAGGAGGAATCTCAGCATGTTAGGAATGCAGAATTATATGAATTTCAGCATAATATAAAGACAAAGCCTAGTGAAGTTAAAGGCTCTATTGAAGCTTGTTTTGGAAAAGCATTGGAAGTAGAACTAATGGGAAAAGCTATTCAGTTAAGTGTTGTGTTTAATATTTTGAGCAGAGGGCGTCCAATGATAGACTACCCATCATTGAGTGCTTTATTACACTTTCTAAAAGTTTGTAACTATCCTAACAGTTACTGGTCAGTAAACAGTGGATGGGAATGGGCAAGTTGTCTTGCCAATGTTGAAAAAGAGGATTTGAAGGCAAAAATTAAAGAGTCAAATTTTATTGCATTGTCTTTAGACGGGGTCACAGCAGTAGACAATACTTCCTGGGTATGCATGCATGTTTATACTATACAAAATTTTGTTTGCCAACCTCATCTACTAACTGTTGCTAAAATGAGGGATAATGCCACAGCGGAAAATTTATTTCAACTAGTAAAGAGTTCTCTAATTGAATATGGAGGTATAGATGACATGACCATTGCCAAAAAGCTAGTGTGTGTTGGAGCTGATGGAGCTTCAGTAATGCAAGGCCACAGGGGTGGTCTTTGCACAAAGATACAATCTTCTTGTGCACTCTACGTTACTCCCATTCACTGCATGGCCCATAGAATGAATCTAGCTTTTGGAGTTGTCAGCAAGCATGCTCCAGTACAAAAAATTAAAGTTTTAATCAAAGAGATCTACCAATACTTCTGTCGAAGTCCGAAATGATTCAGGGAATTTCAACACTTTGCTGAAGGACTAACCGATGGGAACAAGCTTCTTAAGGATAATGATACCAGATGGATCTCTTTGGATGGACCAGCACATCGAGTTTTTTCAGAATATCAATCATTGCTTGGTCTAATGAACTCAAGTCGTGACGAAGCAGGGAAACTGAAATTTTCTACGTTGTTGTCAATGTTAAGTAATGTAGAGACACTATTAACATTAGCAGGTCTTCTCCCCATGCTTGAGGAAATGAGAAATTTAATGAAAAAGGCCCAGCAAAGAGCTATGTATATCACAGAATATGCTACACTCCGTAAGTTGACATGCATGATGCTCGATAATCTCTATCATTTATTTGTTGATGAAGTAAAATTTGTCAGCTGGCTGAAAATCACAAATTTGGACAATCCTAATAACTTTTTAAAAATTGGTTCAAATGGGGGGTTATGTGCAAAAGTTTGCGGAGTTGAGATACCAATGCACTACAATGCTAGGATCGAGTCTGAGGAACCAGGAAAGAACCCCAGGAGGCGAGTATCAAGTGTTAAAAGGGAAGACTTTACCAAGATCATTGAGTTTGTAACAGCTTCAGTGAAGCACATTGCCTTTGATCTTTCCTCATAGATTAGAGCAAGATTCCCTCTAATCAAACTACTTGAATCCATGGCTATTGTGTTTCCTCATTATTGGCGTATGAACAATCCGAAAGATTTTAAAAGTAGGCTACTAACTTTGATAGATCATTTTTGCAAAACCAAAGAGTTAGATGGAGTAACTCTAAATGGAATTTTAGATGCAAATCATTTGAGAGAGAAATCAGCTCATTTTTCACAAACAATGAGGGAACAATTTAATCTTATGGAGAACCCTATGGAAGATGGATCGATAACAAGGCTTTGGAAAAACCTAGCTGAGAGTGAATTGTTGATTGATTCAATATCAGAATATTTCAAGCTTGCTGAATTATGTCTAACCATGATATTGGGGTCAGTGGAGGATGAGAGAGTTTTCAGTGCTTTGGGATTCCTAAAGTCAAAGCTAAGAAACAAACTTGACAAGAATTTGGAAAATTGCTTGAGGCTCTATACATCCAGGTATGAAGTCAATACTTTTCCTTACGAAAGGGCACTGAAATTGTAGAGGAAGAAATGCCAGAGAAGAGGTGTGGGCAACATGTCAAACCAAAGTGGGAGTGGGAGTGGGAATGCCAGAGACAATTATGTCATTGACCGGGACCCATGTACTGGCACTGGTACTGCTAGCGGTGAACATCAGTTAAGCGGAGGTATGCAGAGTGAAGAAAACATATCAAAGAACCAAGGAAGCTATGAAGTTGATGCTGATGAATATGACAATCTCAATGATGATATGGTGTGGCAGCTTGAAATTGAATCATTGTAGAAGTAGCACTGAAGAATTAGCATGTCCTAGGTATTTATTAACTTTTTCCCTAAAGTCTACTATTAGTTTCTGTATTTCATCATCAATCATGCATATCCCAATGTCAAAAACATGAATGTGGTTGATAATGTCATCAAGATTCAAGATTCAATTCCATAATTAATAATTATTAATGGTTTTCATTCATAATATTCAGCTAATATGGTACAATTCTTGTAGTTTTTTCATTATTTTGTTTGACAACATAGCAATTCATATGTTACAATTCTTAGAGTTAGAAATACTGATTCTCATTAATTTAATTACAAATATGATACAATGTATCCATTCATTGATCAATACTAGTAAGAACACAACTCTCTAATTTTGTTTACAAAAGTCAATGACTCAATTCCCATTGGCAATTTAGTAAGCCAATGACCCTGAATTCCCTTTTATAGAAACAAGGGAGCAATAATAGCTTCAGGTCGATTTTCCTAACGTGAAGTCTCAAAATCTAAATTAGTAAGACAACTACAAGACTACAAGTCTACAACATCTCTACAACTTTAGTTGTACATTTCTGCATTTGACAGGCCGATTTAGTAAATTAGCATAGGCAATAGCATCTGCAAGACTGCAACATTGATCCTGTTCAAAAAGCAAAGTTCAAACTTGTTACTTTAAACTCAATTCTAGAGTCTAGACTGTAGTATGTAGGATAATATGAAAGATATAGAGATGATTGAAACTGAAAGTACTTTCACATACTATGATTCAAGATGATTCTGTAAGTTTCTGTAGTATGCTCCATTCTTCTTCGGTTGGAAGGGCAAAATTTTTGATGGTATGGTAAATGACCTACATTCTCGTCAGAATTCCATACTTGGAAGAGCAAGTTTTAAGCAATGTTCCTTCCATTAGTGCATGCAAATTTGTGAATTTTTTGATGCACTTTGCAATGCCTTCATGAGTTATGCCCTGAGGAAGGTTGCCTAAATCAGAGGTTATTGTGTCCTCCAACTTTTGTTTGTAAGCTTCTCTTCCAACAAAACTCGTTGTTGACAAATCAGGTCCAGGACTCGGTAAACCAAGAGATATCAATTTGGCTATTTTATTGTTCATCTTGGTGAGCTTCGGCCCAAATAAAGCAAGAACTTCTTCTGCTTCTGTTAGTTTCTGACATTTATGAAATACAGAGGTCACCTTTATTATTGAACCAACGCAGTCCTGAATTCCCTTGCTTGCCAATTGCCTGTCAGTAGTGCTGTTGATTTCTTGCATAATCTGCTTTGTAGTTTTCTATCTCTGACCAAAAGTTTTGTTCTCCTCAAGTTGCTCTTTCAGCTTCTCAAAAACATCTATAAGAGATTCATAGAGTTCAAACCAATCACACAACCTATCAGTAGAAGACTTTATTTTCCCCCAGAAGTAATTTTTTATTTGCTGTACTGTATTATTTACATGGTCATTCAAGAAGTTTTCATAATTTTTAATAGTATTATTTGCCTTATTTAGGTCTTCTTTCATTTCTGAGTACTGGTGTTCACTATGTTTTCTTATTTGCTCTGCTTTCTCTTCCCAGTCTTTTGCTTTCTCTTCCCACTCTTTTGTTTTTACCCTCTCATTTTCCAATTCTTTCTTTAACTCATTGTTTACCTATGCAGCATTCTCCAAGTTTTTGTATAAATTTACTAAAGAGGCTTTTTCATCCTGAAGTTTTTTATCCCTTTTTTCCAATTCTTTCTTTAACTCATTGTTTACCTGTGCAGCATTCTCCAAGTTTTTGTATAAATTTAATAAAGAGGCTTTTTCATCCTAAAGTTTTTTATCCCTTTTTTCCAATTTTTCCCTCAAAGTTTTCAGTTCTGCATCCATATGTTCTTTCTGTTCAATTGCTTCTTTAGAGCCAGAGGATGAATTTTTTATCCTTTTCTCTAATTCTTTGCACCTGTTTATTGCTGCTTTCTCACTTGCCTTTACATTTGCCAGGTCTGCCTTTAACTTATCTATTGTACCCTGAAGCTTTCCTTTCTCTCTCTCCAACTTCATCACTGAACTGTAGACCACTTGGTTGGTCATTTTGGACACATTTATCTTGTCCACATTTTTAATTTTGGATAAATCCATTTGGAGGGTGCTAACTTGAAATTCAGATGGATCTAACTGACTCTCTGGTGGATTGTTATCTCTAGCTGGGGGCATAACAACCATAAATTCCATCATATCTTTATTCGGGTCATATGTGGTTAATAACCTATTGGATGCAGGTTCTGCATCATGAGCTACAGCAATTGCTTCCATCTTCATTGTCTTACTATTTTGTCTATTCTTGTTTTTTGATTTTTCATAGTTAGTTACAAATTCATTGTAATGAAAATCAGGATTTTGTAGAGAATTGAATGTTTGAATGGTGAAATAGCACTTGCACTAATGTACGAGCTTCCACAAATACCATGAGGATTACCAACACCTAGACCCATTACAAGTGGGGTTTGTGGACTATTATGAGGGTTTTGTCCTGAAGGATGGGCAATTGTTGGACTCACAGTCACCATTGGCACTGTTGTACTAGTACTACTACTAATACTTGTCATAACCTTTTGCTTCTTTACACTTTCTTGACCTTCGGGACCAACCTTTATTGCATCTACATATTGATATAATATCCTTTTCAGACCACTAATTTTAGTTGTACAAATGATATTGCCAGCTGTGGGAGTGAAAATTGATTCAGATTGAATCTGAGTGCTTGGAACAGCTGGAAGTGGAACTCTATTTGAAGCAGAAACAGATGGAATTAACTGAGTTGAAACCAATGTGAATGGAATTGACTGAGTTGATGATTGATCTCCATGCCCAAGGCCTGGTTTCTGACCATGTTTTGGTGCTACAGCTGGTGGTTCAGGTGCATACCAAACCCCTTCTCCACTGGGACCCAGACCACCAGAACCTTGGTAGCCCATTTTTTCTAGAATTTTTGCCCCTTTGCTATATAGAAGTTTGGTGGATGCATCAACTCCTCTCTTAATTTCTGTACTAGATGAGGGATTCAAAGAATCCTGGTCATCATAATCATCATCATTATCATTGTGATATGCTTCAGCTGGATGCTCATTATTCCATAATTCATTAAATATTGTATCCTCTTCCACCTCATTAAGATCTATAGAGGTCTTTGGCTCACCGAGATTCTTCCTCATTTCCCAAAATTTAAAAATTTTGGTTCGACTCCATCTAGCATCTATACATTCATTCATTAGCTCTTTTGGAATACGTTTTGTAGATGGTTTATCAGCTTTCTTGTAGAAATTGGATGATGTCATGGCCTGTACTTTTCCTTTCTATTTGTGCAATGCCATTATTTGTGATGACAATTCCTGTATTGACATATTATTTTCAGCAGCATATTTCTCCATCTATTTTTTGACCTCCTCCCAGGAGTCCATGTTTTTAAAATTTTCAATCAAAGGCATACTTTCATGTTGATATTTGCTTGCAGAGTTCCCATTGTCTTTAAGCCTTGCTCCAATTATGTTCAGTGGATCATACTGCCAGTGACTGTCAACATCAAATCAAAAAATTGAAAAAAAGGCTTCTACCACTTTGAATCCTCTTCTCTCAAATGCGAACCCTCCAAAGTAGAATGGAAAGGAGGGAAATATCATTTTCTTTTGCTGACCATTAAAGAGTACATATGTGCTCTCCATTTGTCATACATATTCCAATGCAAATACCCTCTCTGTTACATGTATTGGAAGTTTGTAGGGTTCTACCCATGAACCGTAAAACCTTAACACAGTGTACTCTTCCATTAAGTACCAGTCAGCCAATTGTAGTTGACTTCCGAGTTGAATGCAATTTCTACAAGTAACAGGCAATCTAGGCATTGGAGTGCCTGTAATTTTATGGTACATTGGTGCCAAAAAGAAGTCTGCAAAATTGTTGTAGTTCCTTCTGTTATCAATCATCCTTATCTGAGGTGTCCACTCATATATTAGATTTTGGCCTTCAGTCAGACTGCAAAGCTTGTTTGCCTGAAATAATGCACGATGCTTTGCTAGGAGAAGATAGCACAAGTAGGTTGTGAATCTAAATGTCTTCTCTGAACCTCTTTGAGTCATTAGTAATTGATCTTGCATGCAACAAACAATGTACTCAATAAAACAATATTTTACTGGTTCTCTTTCAAAATGAATATGATAAAGCATTTCAAGAATGCTGGCACCCACTTGTTTGTTACTATCCAATCCCAAACAAAATGCTAGCAAGGAAATATTGTCCTGTGCCCATGGCACAAAAATTTCATAATCATAAGGAGGCCTATGATCTGAACTCAGACTACAACTGCTTGTTATTCCTCTGATATAAGAATCTCTTTGTTTTGCATCTAATTTTTCATAATCCTCTGCCAGCTTTCCCAAGTCAATGTGTACATTTGAGTGTTGTTGTTGAAACCCTAGGTTCAACAGACTAGCAAATTCACTCTCAGTTATGGACATAATTTCCTCCTGAGTATTTTTATTCACAATTTCTTTTCTATTTTCATCATAATTTTCGGCGCAGAGCATAACAATTTCTGGGCAAGGGAATACTTGAGGTAACGCCATGTGTGCCAACCCAGCTTCCCATGATGCAATTTTATTTGCAGTTGCATTTACCCTAGGGTTAAATGAATAAAATTTTGAAGCCTTATTTGGATGGTTCCACTTGTTTTCAAGTGCAAATCTAATCTCCATTATACCCTTATTTCCATGAATAAAAGGATCATGTATATCATGGAATAAATCACTGAAACCTGGTGTTTTAAGCATATTATGGAATTCTATTATTTTGCCCATCATGTTATTCTTGGTATTTGTAGCTACATGCCTACAGGGGTGATTCAAAATTAAAACCTAACAAACTAAAAAAATTTTATATAATATAAACAGTAAAGTTGTAAATCAAGAGACTTGAAAAATTTAAAATGCAGGACGTAGATTTTCAAGATTTTAGTAGTTACACTTACCCATTGATGTTCAGGTTGCCCTTAGTTTCAATTTTTGCAGAGAGCTGAGAGACTTTGTAGTTTGTTGCTTTCCTCGGACCTCAATCCTCAACCTAGAAATTAAGAATCCGTAACTTTGTTGCGTTGTAAGTTTATAAATTGTAAGTGGAATGTGATTATGTCAATGTGTTAACTGAGCAGTGACATGTGTCATGATTCTGGGACGTGTTTCAAAAGATAGGGTGTCTTTTTCCTTTCAGCCTGAAACTCAACTTCAGTCGTTGATCTATAAACATCCAACAGCAACGGTGAATGGTGTGGTACTGGTGGCCCCGTGGGTCATGGGTCCCATTAACTAGGCTAGTTAGGATGACTCACATCACAAGTCAGACGTGTCAGTGTCACGTCATCACCAAATTGAAATGACATTGTTATTTGTTGGTCAACCGAGGAGTTTAGTGACACATGTAATGATTCCAGGATGCATTTGAAAAGATAGGGTTTCTTTTTCCTTTCAGCCTGAAACTCAACTTTGGTCATTGATCTATAAACATCCAACGGTAATGGTGAACGGTGTGGTGGCTGCATGGACCGTGGGTCCCATTAACTAATCTAGTCAGGATGACTCACATCACAAGTCAGACGTGTCAGTCTCATGTCATCACCAAATTGAAATGACATTGTTATTTGTTGGTCGACCGAGGAGTTTAGTGACACGTGTAATGATTCCGGGACGCGTTTGAAAAGATAGGTTTTATTTTTCCTTTTAGCCTAAAACTCAACTTTGGTCGTTGATCTATAAACATCCAACGGCAATGGTGAACAGTGTGGTGGCCGCGTGGACCGTGGGTCCCATTAACTAATCTAGTCAGGATGAATCACATCACGAGTCAGACATGTCAGTCTCACGTCATCACCAAATTGAAATGACATTGTTCAATGTCATTTGTTGGTAGATCGATGACTGTGTGAGGTGTTAAGTGACACGTGTCATGATTTTGAGACGTGTTTGAAAAGATGGGGTTTCTTTTCCCTTTCGGCCCGAAACTCAACTTCGGTCGTTGATGTATAATAATCCAACGGCAACAGTGAATGGTATTGGTGTACTATTTTTTGTAAGTTGAAATATATTTCATATTTTATGATGTTACAAATTATAAATATGAGATATAAGTTTTTTTCATTTATATATGTTTAAATTATACTATGTTAGTTTACTATAATAAGAGTTAAAAAAATAACATGTGAAAAGTAATGTTCAAATTCTACATTATAATTTGTGAATATTTTTTAATGGAGAGTAATTATTTAAGTATTTAAACATCAATCTCATTTGTAGAGATATAATTGTACTTCAGACTATGTAATAAATTAAATGTTGGAGACACCATTTTTAAAAAATTATTAAACTACAGTTTCAATTAGTGAAGTTTAATTGTAATAGATATCTGAAGGAGGATATTTGTCGGTTATTTTATATATATTAAAATAAATATAGATAAGCTAGTCTACAGATAACTGATAAAGCATTGAAGCAAGTAATTAAAATATTGCAATCATGGTTATAGAGAAGTATAAAATATTAAAAACCATTTTTGCAATCACGGTTACAGAGAAGAAATATTGCAATCATGGTTACACAAAGCACAAATTGAAATGAGGTAAAGCTTGCAAAATTTCCATTGTATTTTTCATAAAATTATATTTACATTCTCGACTTCATACTATGTCTATAAACAAAAAGAAACATACTCGACTTGATACTATGTCTATAAACATATTATATTTACATTCTCGACTTGATACTATGTCTATAAACAAAAAAAAAAATTGTAAACGACTACAGTACCAGTACCAGTACAAGGTAAGCTTTTAATATTTATAAAAAAAAAAAATTTATAAAGAAAAATCAATTACGCCCTTCTGTGTAGAATTCTGTAGAGAGGATTAGCTGCATGAATTCGTTGAGCCACAGAAATTGCCCCGCTTGAGCCTCCTCTGTGTCAAGCTCAAACCACTTACGGAGAAAACCCCTGGCAATCAACGTCCATTTCTTATGGCGCTTCAATTGTCCAGCAGTCAGGCACAAAAGAAAAGGTTGCATGGCCACATTCTGGCCTGGGAGGAGAAGCTTGTGTATTTGACTTGCCCTAGGGATCCCCACCCCTAATTTAGTGAAGGTGACAACTTGAACGTCATCCCCCAAGTATTCCTCTTTGAATACCCTCCTCAGCAGCATCACCATGTCAACCTTCGGTCCTCCAAGGTCCAGAAGGGAAGCCAAAAAATGAGACGTAATGTCCGTGGCTACCCGGGTACCTATCTTCATTGTCAAGAAACTCTCAGCCCAACACCATTCTGACAACCTCTATAACGAAAGGCCCACCATCCTTACAAATTGATGCTAACAATTCATCAAAAAAGGAACCCAGAAAGGCCTTCTGGGCCTCCTCAAAAGTGCATCTAAGACAAATGGGAGTGTCCATCTTAGATTACTTGTAGACTGTAAAACTTAAAATAGTAAAACTAGAAAATTTAAAAATAAATTACTTGCAGAATGCATCACTGCAAACCCTCAACAAACAATCAATCAATGTCGATGAATAATGAAGCTAGATCGTCTATAAATAGCCCTTGAATCCTTGATCGTTACTTACCAATCAATTATTTCTATCTTAATGGTATTAAATACATTGTCCTCAATATGCCTCTAAATCTTGCACGAAAATCTTTTCCCTAAATACATGCATGTGAGAATTGAAAATTTTGTCCTTAATCTTTTACATCTGGCAGTAAATCTTTTCTATCAATAAAAAATTGTCAAAAATCGGCTGTACAATTTGGGAAGTGGTGTGTGGTAGCCAAAGAATGTCACTGTCACTGACATGGCATTTAATTCTTTCCTGGTTAAGTGCTTTTAATACTCTGCAGAGAACTTACCTTGATACGTGTCAACATTTCGGTGACTACCTCGACAATTCTTCTTCCTTCAAGAAATGTTGGCCGAAATTAAACCTCAACCATTGATCTTGGATCATCAGACGGTCTGAGTTCCCAAATAATACATTTAACATAATTACAGTGGTAGTGGCAAAGATTATGGTAGTGGCAAATAATACATTATGCTTCCATAATATAAGGTCAAACAACCACGTCTTTAAACCATCACTTGCCAGTTGCCAATAATTTATGTATGTTAGGTATGCTAGGTTAGGCTACTTATTTCCCATCTTTTGAAAATCGCCAATAATTTATTTATTTTTCCATAATTAACGAATGATTAGCCAATACAATTATTTTTTCACCCTCCAAAAGAAAAGTATTCACCTCAAATATTAAAAATTTTTACTTGAAAAGAAAATTATTCGCCTCAAATATTATAATTTTTTACTCGAAAAGAAAATTATTCGCCTCAAATATTATAATTTTTTATTTTAAAAGAAAATTATTCGCCTCAAATATTATAATTTTTTACTTGAAAAGAAAATTATTCGCCTCAAATATTATAATTTTTTACTTGAAAAGAAAATTATTCGCTAGCAATTTATGAAATTTTCAATTCGGAGGGAAAAAATCGCCAATACAAACTATGAAAAATTGTGGATTTGAAAAAAAAATCGCCTAGATTAAAACAAATTACCCCCTAAAATAATGTATGATTCGCCAAGACTTTACACTTTTTCCTAAAAGGGGGTTTCTTAAAGTTATCCCTGTTGTCGAGGTACTGTTTCATCAACTTCAGGAAAATATGAAGACAATAAGAAAAAAGAAGTCTAATACCTGTAAGTTCAGATCACTACTTGTCTGCATATTTTTCTATCTACAAAAGTATGTACCTGGCGTCGGTAAAGTAAATTGGAAATCAGACATACCGATAACAAAATAGATTAATGATATGATAAGTAAGTTAGGAGATAAACTGAACATAGAGTTTGATGCATACTTTAAAGAATTTTAGACTAAAATGCATAAAAGAAGCAGAATTCTGAGTGAATTAGTTCAAAAATTTGAGAATGATATATGTTTTGTAGTCAACATAGATTATACTTTGATAAAAGTAGTTGAACCTAGGATAAAATGGTTGGCACTGATGGGTTATGAAATGAACCATGATTTCGCACTGAAATCTATTAATGCACTACTTGCATTACCGAAAGATTCCATTGCCACTAGTTTCAGAGTATATGAAGAGGCCAAATCCAGAATCTCAACAAGTATAGAGATCAGTAAAATATCTAGAAAGGTAAAGAAGATGAAGAAAGATCTTACTGCTAGATATGGAGATGTGTCTGAAACACTTGAGGAGACACCGGTTGAACAGGAAACCGAAGGTCAGTTACAGTTGGTTGACAAACCATATGATAGTGAGGAGACCGAGTCTGATGAAGAAGAAGATCCCACACTGGTTCCTCCACCTAAAATTCCTATGAAGAAGTAGTTGCTAGTACAAGAAGGTATGAAGACAAGATCATCAACTGCAGCTTCACCACCTGAGAAGAAAGAAGTAGAGAAAGTAACAAAACTGAGGGAAGCTACACTGACAAGGAAATATATCAAGAGAAAGAACAAGGTTGTAGTTGAAGCACCAAAGAAAAGGAGAAAACTAGTAAGAAGTAAAGAAGATCTTGAGGAGACAGAGACTGAAGATGACATCAATCAATTCAAGGTGGTCAGTAACAAGGTAAAAATAATAGATGAAATTATTGAAGACATAATTGAGAATGGAGATCTTGCTGATCCAGGAATAGACAGATTTGACAAGATGTCAAATGAAGATCAGACCAAGATAGAAGAGGCTGTCATTCAAATGATGATCAAATTCAAGAAAGTTCCAATGGAATTTGCATGTGCCTTACCGAAGAAGTTGGATGACAAGATTACTGAAAAATGGGCTATTACACTAGACACCGAGAAAAGAAAGAGAGAATGATCTCTAGTTTGGGCAGCCCCACATCTAAGCTATGGAGAACTTAGTGAGTACATGACCAAATGCCAAGCAAGATTTATGATCAAGAATCGAGCAATGATGATATTGGATGAAAATGTGGCAGATATGGATACCACAAGTGATTCTTTATGGACATCATTTTTTAAGGCCGAAGAAAAAGCTGAGCAAGAAGCATTCTTAAACTTGTCTAAGAAGAGACAAAATTCCAAAGGTAAAGGTATTTTTATTGATGAGGGAACAACAAAGAAATCAAAGAACACCGGTATATCAGTTACCGAGGTAATTGATATCACTGAGCAAAAGGAAGACATAAGTGTTTCACAGGATGCGTCGGATAAAGTTGAAATTCAACTAGAGAAGAAAATTGATGACGATGTACTCATTGAGGACATCACAAATGATGATCCTAATGACAAAGATGATGAAGATGTGAATATTTCACCTAATCAAGATGAAGTACTAGACACTAAATGTCTATTTACATCACTACCAAGTAAACTTCATGTACTTGTTGAAGCAGTCGAACTTCTTTCCCAAGTACAACCCGACGGTTCAAACCCCGAGCAAAACAAAGACATCACAGGGGATCAAGACACTGAGAAACCTGCAGAGACAGATGAGCCTACACAAATAGAGGCACCTTCCACTGAGATAAAGGTAACAGATGAGACAAAGGAAACCAAGGTGAACCCACCTAACACCACATCTGAGGCTCCCACTCTATCAACCGAGACTACATCACCCAAGGAGCAGAAGAAGGAAGAAAGTGTGTCACCTAGGAAGGATACTCCAAAGACTAGAGATAAAACTATTGCGGTTATTGAGAAGAAATCACCTCTAGCACCAAAGAAGAAAAAGAAAGGAAAAGGGCCGGTCACCCTAAATGAAGTGATAATTATCCCTGAGTGTGACCCGAGGACCCTAAGCCCAAAGAATTGAGTAAATATGGGGAATTATGTTCAAGAAAGGCAACTCAAGAGAATTTAAAGCAAGAACACAAATGAAAAGAAATTTTAATAGATGTGAGGGATATCCTACAATAGGTAGTACTTGAGGTGAATATTTATGAGGATACTCCTATCATAGATCAACTTGCTACACTTGCCAAGAAGATCAATGCCCCAGACGTTGATGCAGATAAATGAATTGAAGAAAGGGCAGAATCCAGGATACAACACAAACTGGCAGAGAAAATAAGCCTAGAAGTGGCATTGAAGAAGGTCAAATTATCTGAGGTAATCACCGAGATAAAAACTATCACCCAGTTAATTTGTAATTTCTTACTAAAGCTTTGTACTATAGACACCTTCACTATTGAAGTCAGTGAGAAGATCAAAGGATTGGAAGCAGAAATAAAGTTAAGTACAAATGTAGCTATAACCGAGCCTACTGCTTTCTTAAAGCACATTCACTAAGTTCAGGAACTCCAGCGGTTAATAGAAGATTTGAAGAAACAAGAAGAGCGCATAACAGATCAGGTTACTAAGTTACAGATAGAACTCTTGCCATACCTAAAAAAATTTGAAGCACACACTGTCAAAGCCGAACAACTCGTTGCAACACCAAAAATTTTGGTGTTAGATAACATCTTTGACATGCATGCACAAGTCAGTCTTGAGTATATTTCTCTCACCAACTTGAAAGAGGAATGGGAAAACCTCTTAGAGTTAGTGAAGAAAACCCACCAGCATCTTTTTGACAAAATGTGAGTTTACTACTTAATTTTTGTATTTGGCATTACTATCAAAAAGGGGGAAAACAATGTATAATTCATTATGCCAAATATGTACATAGATGCTACGTATACTATATATTACTGGGAGCATGCACCGAGAGGGAGTACTTAGTACTTAGAAATTTTTTTGATGTGTATATGTATATGGCAGAAGTATAAGTTATATAGAAAATTTTGTCTATATACATTCAAGTTTTGATACTAATGCCAAAGGGGGAGACAGTTATCTCTATTGAGCATTTAAGGTTGTCATTAGTATCAAAGGTTTGTAAAGATATCAGTCGGTCACTTACATTGAGCAAATTGGTAACTAGAAGCAAGATAGACTAGTGGGTAAAGCAGTACACTGAGCATCAGACAATTTACTAAGAACCAGCAGACACTGACACCGACAGACAGTAAACACCGAGTGTCGTAGTATACATCAAGCAGTTTATACAGTGTTTACCGAGGATCACAGAAAATGGCATAGTAATCTGAAATGGCACATACTTCTATGCAAATGATTACAATGGTTCATAAAACATTTTACCAAGATCAAGGAACATTTAAGGTAATGATATTTATTAAATGCAATATATATCTTTTGTAATAGTTGATCTAGGTCATTATTGTACACCATAGATCTTAGGGTTATGACTATGTTGTGTAACCTAATTTTTTTAAAGCGGCAAAAATAGAAAACTATGTATTTGTGTGTTCACATCATTTTTGGTGTGAGATGATATATGAATCATGGAGCACTTGAAGCAATTGTCTAACTTCAAGTCTATCAGTTAACAAAGCAGAACCGAGTACAGAGGAATTCAGATTGAGTAGAATCAGAAAAAGCTACCAAGTAGTTCAGAGCAGAGATTCATCACAAGTAAGGTGATATTTTATCAGAGCTTATAGATCTATATCAGACAATTGAGTTGTCAAATAGAAAATAATTACCTATTTCTTTCTGAAAATTGTAATAGAGTTTTGGATAAAATATCTTAATAGAGAAGACTTAACAGTCTTATGTAAATCTCTTAACCGAGTGTACACTTCATTAGTGTTGTTAAAATCCTATAACTAGGTAGATCTAGCTGATCTAACATGTCACTCCTAACAAGGTGAGATCACCAAAAGTGATCAAAACTTGTAGCCCTAATAGGCAAACCTTTTCTATCTGCAGTAGTGAAGAATTTGTTGGTGTCATCCCCACCGCAATTTTTACCTTCTAACAAGGGTTTCTGCATTACCAAAATACTTGTGTCATGTGATTGTCATATTGATTTCATGTTGTTTACTTTCATAAGTTAAATGAATGATTGATACATGCAGTTAGATTCAATTTGTTTTCATCGGTTATTACTGTTTACAGTTATATATCTGAAAGGTCTACAAGTAAAGTTTTTGAAGGCACTGATTCACCCCTCCCCTCTCAATACCTATCTCTCCTAATTCCAATTGTAACATAATGTGTAAACCAACAAGAAGGTTGGCCATAGGTAAAGAAACATTGATATTTGAGCCATGAAGCTTCCCCAATCAAGAAAATCCTTCACGAGATTGGAAAACATAAATAGCTCATGAAATGTGAAGAATAGTAAAGTCCTACCAAGAATCCAAGATAACTCAAACATGAAGAAACTTATCAAAGTGTTAACCTAGGTGAAATTAAAACATGATGTGATTAACACTCCATGAGGTGTGCAACAATAAGTGATCCAAACTTAAGGAATGATGAAAGAAACTTAAGGACTGACAAACTAAAGAATAGGAAAATAAAATATTTTTGGTTGATGCTAGATTGTCATGAATGCAAGATGCTCCTACATCACAAACTACCAAGATCACCCTCAAGAAGTTAAGCTCTATCTGCAAGGGACCAAGCTTTGATACCACCTTTTGAACAAGTTGAATAACTGAGAGAATGGGTGAATCAATTAGTCCAAAACCCTTTTTCACAATCTTAATAATCAAGAGAAATCTTAAACCATTCAAATAATTTAAAAAAATAAGAACATGAAATTACATAAACAACATACACAATAACACCAGAATTAACGTGGAAACCTAATATGGGAAAAACCACAGACAAACTAAATCTCTTGAATATAACATTGGTTAAGGTGGCATAGATTAAAGTGATTTTTACAAAGGATCACTATCAATTTTCTCACTATAGGTAAGGCTCACTATTTGTTGGGCTAACTGCCCTAATATAAAAATGACTCATTACAAAAAGTTCTTGCAAACAAAATGTGAACTAATAATGTTGTACCTACATATACATGAAATAGTTCTAGTTAATAGTACAACAACAACTAACTGTCATAGATCCAATTAGAGATATTTTGTCAACCTTCATTAATCTTATACAAATTGAATGCTCCATCCTATGACTATGTTTTCTTTTCCTTCACTATTATCCTTCACACTTCTTACTCTGATCAGACAATCCACCATCAAGTATTCATTCACATAGCCATACTCGCATCATATTTCCTTTAGCATATATAGACTCACACTCAGATCTAAAAATATATTTTTTTTATATACATATTTGTTGAACCAAATACATAAGGAAGCTTAGAAAAATATGTTGTCCTATATACAAAAAGATATCTTGATCTATACAATAAATATCAACATTCTAGCACAAGACCTAAAAGATAAGTCGCATGTATGAGAACTCTATACCATGCTACCACGAGACCTAAAGATAGTTCATAAATAAGATAAGCACACTACATAGAATAATCACTAAAAGATAACATATGAGATATATCTTGGAGCCAATAGAAATTCCACAACCAAGACCATGTTTTGGATAGAACCAAGTAACATTTTCCTTATCCTGAATGCAACAAAAATACTAAAATATATTGATATACTGCATGAATGTCTAAGTAGCAAGGATACCTAGAATGAACTCTGAACACAAAAACTAATGATATCCATCCTACCTTCACATTTTTTCACTTACTAAACACCATAGATGTGCCAAAATGGTGTACCACCATTACCAAAGCAAGGATAACCATCCACATAATACATTCCCATAATATATTGTAAGAATAGATCAATCGTGTACATCACCCAGACCATAACCATCTGGTACATAGGTTTTGACATCAATGACAACAATTCCAACAATAGAATCTCAACAAATATCCATCCAATCTTCACAATTTTGCATTTCCACAATACCATAGATGTATCAAAAAGATATACCATCATTACTCAAACAAGGATAACCATCCACACAATACACTACCATAATATATTGCATAGAATAGATCAATTTTGTACATCATCTAGAACATAACCATCTAGCATGTATTGGTAAGTTGTCTATATTGAGATATATGACTAGATATAGTGTTGTCATTATGGAAACAAAGTCATATAGCAGTTTGGAGTCAGTGCACTAAGTGTAAAGATCAGAATTCAATTAGGAGTTGAAGACTGGACAATATACAAAGTTCCAGCAGCTTGGAGCATTAGCTCACGTGTGTATGGATGAATTAAGGTATGCGCCCTGGAAGTTAAGGTTTTTAGACTATACTTATGCTTAGTCTAAGAGCGCATAAATAGATATGCAAAGATATGAAAGTTACAGTCAGTTGAAGTTGCACAGCCAATGTGTGCCAGCAGATAATAGAGCATGGAGCTGACAATGACTATTTTGGTTTGCGACTATAAATTAATGTTGTAGAGGCTATGCACCCATTGTATTTAGGTTTCCGACATATGTACATGTATAATTGTAAGCACGCATAAGCCAATTCTTTTGGAAGCATTATTTGTAATTAGTTATAGGGCTGACCTATTTATATATTTTGTATAAGCGCATAAATATAAGGTGCACCCATTGTATTCGTTATGGAAGTTGTAATAGAGTTGTGATAAGCAGAGAAGAGGTATGCGAAGTGATCATAAGATGTATTAGAGATTTTCTAGAGGTCAAAGCATCAGTGCACCAAAGGAACTGATCTGATAAGCAGTGTCACAGTGAATAGTTCACCTGCACATATAGTGTGTATCTGATTCAGAAGGTTTTAGCCTTCATCATTTGAGCAGTGAGCTCTAGGAAAGTGAGTCCACTCCCCTAACAAAGATCATTATAAAAGACTCCTCATAGGGTCCGACCCTTAACAAGGTCTACTGTACTAAAAGTATTGTAAAGCTACTCCTAACAGGGTAAAGGATCTTCTAACAAGGATCACAAAACACTAGTGCAGATTATTAGTGGGTATCAAGTCCCGTCATGGTTTTTACCTATTTGGGTTTCCCCATAACCATATTGGTGTCATGTGTTGATTTCATGTTTCATGTTTATGTGAATGTTTAATTCATTTCTTAAGCATTTATGTTCAGCATAAATATTAAATTTAAAAGTTAAAATATAGTGAACACTGATTCCCCCCCCCCCTCTTAGTGTTCCCATTCCTAACAATTGGTATTAGAGCTCTGGTCCTCAGCAAATAAGTTTAACCACTTGAGGAGATCATGGACAAAGAAGATATGAAACATTTGAAGAAGAATCTTGAAGCAGCTCTTGAAGACCTGGACAATTCAGAAAGAGAAATTGAAGAACTAAAAGAAGAAGTCAATGATGCTCAATTAGTTATCAAAAGACTAAGAAAATATTTGAAAGGACATGCTAACAGTGATCTTGAAGAAAAAGTCAAGAAGCTGAATGAAGAAAATGCATCCCTATTGAGTCAGCTTGAGGAATTTGATGACAAATTGATGAACAATCAAGATGTCTACAATGAACAAGTCAAGGAGAACCTTCAACTGAATGAAGAACTAAGGGAAGCTAACTTAGAAATCTTGGAGCTAAAGAATATCAAAGAAATCTTGGAATTTGAATTGAAGAAGTCAAAGGATCATATTGACAAATTACACACCAATGCTGAATTGGTAGAATCACAGTTGTATGCAAGAAGAATCAAAGGAGACAATAGCTGCATTGGATACAATGAAGCACAAAATAAGATTAATAGTATGCGAGCAAGAAAGGAGTCACAAAAGAACTCTACTGATGATGAGAAGACTGAAGATCAAACCAAAGACAAAGGTGGTCCTCCTAGGAATGAGCGCAAGCAAGTAGAACACACTTGTTTTGCTTGTAACAAGTATGGACACATTGCAAGAAACTGTACAGAGGTAAAATCTTTTAATGCTTACTGTTATACATGTAATAGATTTGGTCATAGAGAAATAAATTGCAAGACTAGTAAGAAGAACAAGATTCAGCATGATCAAAGAAATCAGAATCAGACCAATGCAAGAAGTTCTCATAATGTTACATGTCAGATATGTAACTCTAATGGTCACTCAGCCAGAACATGCAAAATGGTGACTCATGTCAATGCACCAAGGAATAATAGACCTCCAGTCATTTGTCACTCTTGTAACAAGGCAGGACATATCTCAAGGTTCTACAGATCAAGGACACAAGGTCAGGAAAGCCCTAAAAAGACTGAAGAACCAGTTTTGGATCCTGAAGAAGAAGTCAAGTTTTTGAAGGCCTTAATGAACTACAACTGATTTAGAACCTGAATGGAAAATCTATAGTTCAATATTACTAAGGAGTTGCTAATTAGATATGCAAGATGATTAAATCAGTATTATGTTGTCATTGATGTCAACTAGCTTGACAGTACTTATCTTGTAAGTTACTATACCGACACATCTGAAGAAAGGTGAAAGAGATGAAGAACATAAATATATACATGGGGAAGATGTATATGTCAAATGAGGATAAGGAATACACTGATTAACTTGTTGATGATTCTATGACTTGATGATATCAACTTTATTATGTTGCATTCATCTATGATGAAGAATAAAGCTGAAAGACATAAAGCAGTGTTGTCAGTAAATGAAGCATTCTAGTATACACCGATGGAGTGTAGTGTATACTGAGCGTAGTGTTAACTAAGCTTGTGTTCACCAACGCATTTCTTTGTTAAAAGAGAAGAACAGAAAGGAATTAAATTATCAATTTAGCCGATAATGTGATGACCTATAAAGCGTATGAAATTGAGGTAATAGATAAGGTTTGTTATGAAGATCGACGGCTAACATAATTCAAGGAAGATCTAATGGAGTAGATTGAAATGTATTATTGACACATCAGCTAAGGAAGCTTAAAGTAGAAAAATCTATGAATATGATTAAGCGGCAAAATCTGATGGAGGAAAAGAAAGTGATTTACTCATCTATATAAGAGACATTGGTTTCATTGTTGAGAGATGTCGGAAGAAGAAGAAATTTCAAAATTATCACATGAAGGAGTTTTCATGCATTCTGATCATACTGGTTAGTAAGAACCGAGATGCAAAATAATTACCGAGCTACAAAGAGTAATTACCAATGGATAGTAAGTTGATATAATATTGAATCTGAAGTGATATATTGATCAGAAAGATTTGAATGAGCTGAACATTGATCTGTGAACTGCAATTGAAGTTGTTTCAAGGTAGATCATCTACTATTACATATTTAACCATTGTACACAGTCAAATCTCTTAATCGAGTGGACTATGAAAGTCTTTTGATGTTTCATTCATAGAATGAACATTGATATCATGTCAACTCCAGAGTGACTGTTGGTTGGACAATAACTTCTGGTCTAAAATCCTCTAACAAGGTCACACCTAATAGTGGGTTTGTAACCTTTAATAGGGTTGGGTCTTCACTGACCTCACATCAGAAGAGTGAACAATTTTGGGTTGTCGGTCCCAAGTGGTTTTTCCCTTCACAGGGTTTCCACATTAAATCTCTTGTGTTATGTGTTGATTGTGATATTTGTTTGTTATCATACTTTGCATATTACATGTTAGATTTGATCGGTAACTATTATAAATTTTAGACTGAAAATCGGTAAAAATATAGACAGAGAGAGTATTTTATGTTTACCAAGTAGCAGAAGTTGAAGAATTTGTTTTGGATTATACATTTTGTTTTGGGACACTGGATAACTGTTTCACCCCCCCTCTCAGTTATTCTAACAATTGGTATCAGAGACAAGTTGCTTAGAATAGAGTTTTAAGGACTTCATCAAAAAGGTCTCAAAATGTATAAGAGGGAAGTGCCAAAGCTGAACAAAGATAACTTCGCAGTATGGAAAAGCTGAATGATGTTGCACATATCTAGAATTGGGAACTCAACACTAGAACTGATGAAGAATGGCTACATTGAACCAACACCAGGTCCCCTGACACTTGATCAGCTGAAAGACAGGCATGAACACAACATTACTATTATGGAACTTGCTACTACCTATACTGATGCCAAATTCAAAGACATTAAGGGATGCACTACTACCAAAGCCATGTGGGATAAACTAACTCTAATATACAGTGGAGGTTTGAATGTTAAGAGAGCCAGAGCAGCCTAAGAGGTCATTTTGACAATATGAAGATGAAAGAAGGTGAGAACATTGTGCAATACATAAATAGGCTAAAAGAGGTAGTACATGATATTAGAGCATTAGATGGAGTTATTGAGGATGAAACAGTGATAAGCAAGATTCTCAAAACTTTGCTGCTAGTTTATGCAATCAGGATCTCTGCAATTCATGAAACAAGAGCTACATCGAATCTTACTCTTGACACACTGATTGATAAGCTTACAACCTTTGAATTGAATAACTTTGACAATAGTGTTGTACCTTCTGTTGAATCCACTTTCATGTCTTCTTTGAAGATTGGTAAGTCTAGTAGCAAGAATGATAAGAATAATGATAGTGATAGTAATACCGATGATGAACTTGATCAGCTTGAAGCTCTTATGGCTAGAAGATTGCCCAAAGGTAAAGGAAGGTATAGAGGCAAGCTACCTTTAGCATGTTTTAATTGTAAAGAAGTTGGCCACATCGCTACTAGATGTCTAAATAAGAAAGATGATGATAGATCCAAAGACCGATCCGAAGGAAGCTATGGGAGAAGAGTCAATAGAGTCTACCGACACAAAAACAGAGATAACTGAGATAGCTATGACAAAGAGAAAAAGGTATGTTACATTGCCAAAGAATTTGAATTTGAATCTGACACTGATGATGATGTAGAAGTAGTATTTGTTGCTATGAAAGATGATTCAGAGGAAGAAGAGAAACATGAAGAAATAGCACTGATCTCTAAAGTAAGCAAAAATGATACATGGATCATAGACAGTGGCTATACACATCATATGACTGGTGATATAGAGAAATTTGATCTACTTGATGAATATGATGGAGGATCTATTAGAATGGGAAATGATGCACCTTGTATGGTAAGAGGTAAAGGTTCACTGATGATTAATGATAGAATAAAATGTGAAAATGCATACTGGGAAGATGGACTGAACTATAATTTGTTAAGTGTGGCATAGATGAATAACTCAAGCCATCGACTTGCTTTTGAGAGCAGAAAGGTAAAAATCTATGATGATGGAGGAAGACTTGTCGGAACTGGTACACAATCTAGAGGTAATCTATTTTATCTTGATATTGATCGGTCTTCTTGTTTATTAATGAAGGATGAAGATGCATGGTTGTGGCATAAGAGGTTATGTCATGTGAATTTTGATAACATGATCAAGATTAGTAAGAGGAAAAGAGTTAGAGGGTTGTCTAACTTGTCAAAACCAGATCATGCAATGTGTCATGAATGTCAGAAAGGTAAGATGACTAAGTCTAGTTTTAAGAGCAAAGACTACTCAACAAAGAAGATACTTGAGTTGGTTCATACCGACCTATGTGGTCCTATGAGAACTCAGAGCTATTATGGTGATAGATATTTTATTCTTTTTGTTGATGACTACACTAGACTAATGACTGTTATGTTCTTAAAAAAAAATCTGAAGCATTTAAGATGTTTAAGTGGTATAAGGCAAAGATAGAAAAAGAGACTGGAAAAGAATTAAAATGCTTAAGATCTGATAGAGGAGGTGAATTTATCTCTGATGAATTTACTAATTTCTATAATGAGCATGGTATTAAGAGACGGGTCTCTGCACCGAGGACACCTCGGTAGAATGGGATTGCTGAAAGAAGGAACAAGTCAATCATTGACTGTGCAAGGACACTGATGATACAAAAGAATATTTCTCAGACATATTAGAGGGAAGCTATTAGCACAGTTGTATATGTGCTTAATTGAGTACAACTAAAGAGGGACACCAACCGGACACCTTATGAGCTATGGTTTGGACACAAACCTACTGTAAGTTATTTCAGGATTTTTGGAAGCAAATGTTTTATTCTAAAAGATGAGAGAAATGGGAAATTTGATTCTAAAGGTGATGAAGGAATATTCTTGGGATATTCTACTAAGAGTAAAGCATACAAATGTCTGAATAAGGTTACAAATAAGAAAATTGAAAGTACTAATGTCTGTGTTGATGAGTTTGATGACAAGCACACAAAGGAAAGAAAGAACTAAAAGACTATGGTAGATTCACTTACATTGAACTTCCTAACTATCTACCGAAGTCGCAACCTATGATAACTGGTCAATAGGAAAATAACCCTGAGGAAAAAGAAAGAGAAACCGATGAACAAGATGGTGCTACCAAGCAAGCACATGAACCTGAATAGGATGAACAAGAAAGAAGAAACTGAGTACTGGCTAGTTTTGTCAGAAGACATCATCCTAAGATACAAATTATTGGAGACAAACAAGATGGCATGTAGACAAGAAGTAAAGAAAGACAAGGTACATGTCTAGTTTGTGAATTTGAACCAAAAAATGTGAGAGTTGCATTAGAGAATGAAGAATGGGTTAATGCAATGAAGGAGGAAATATAGAAAATAGAGAAAAACAAAACCTGGAGCTTAGTACCCCAACCAAAGGACAAGAATGTTATCGATACTAAATGGATATTCAGGAACAAACTAAATGAAAATGGTGAAGTGACAAGAAATAAAGTGAGATTGGTACGCAAGGGATATGCACAGGAAGATGGCATTGACTATGGTGAGACATTTGCATTTGTTGCTAGATTGGAAGGAGTTAGAATGCTACTTGCATATGCTACACACAAGAAATTTAAGGTTTATCAAATGGATGTGAAGTCAGCATTTCTGAATGGTATACTTGAAGAAGAGGTCTACATAGAACAACCTAAAGGATTCATTGATCCAGACAATAGAGACATGGTATGTATATTACACAAAGCTTTATATGGTTTGAAGCAAGCACTGAGAGCATGGTATGAAAGGCTGCATACTTACTTGTTAAGTATTGGATTTGTAAGAACCAATGAGAACATCAATTTGTACATGAAAGGTGATACTGATGACACTATTATTATTGCTGAAATTTTTGTTGATGATATTATTTTTGGAGGTCAAGATCATGTATGTAAATATTTTGTTGATGACATGAGGAATGAGTTTGAAATGTCTATGTTTGGAGAGATTAAATGATTTCTAGGATTACAAGTGATTCAGCAGAGTGATGGGATATTCATCACATAGTCCAAGTACATAAAGGAAGTCTTGAAGACATTTGGCATGGAAGATGCTAAACCTATGGGAACGCTAATGGCTACTGGAAGTAAATTGACAAAGGAAGATGAAACTACAGAGGTAAACCAGACACTTTACCGATCCATGATTGGTAAACTAATGTATGTAGTTCACAGTAGACCAAATATAGCACATGTGGGAATTGTTGCTAGATATTCTGCTAATCCTAGAGAATCACACATGATTGCTACTAAAAGGATCTTAAGATACCTAAAACAGATAGAGGATTATGGATTATGGTATCCTAAGGAAGGTAAGTTTGAATTGAAGGTTTATACTGATGCTGATTGGGCTAGAAATATGGATGACAAAAAAAGCACCACCGGAGGAGCATTTTTCTTTGGTGAAAGACTTGTAACCTGGACAAGTAAAAAGCAAGCTTGTATTTCTCAATCTACAACTGAAGCAGAGTATGTTGCTGCTACTACTAATTGCTCAAACATTACATATATCAAGCAAGTGTTGGAAGGAATGAATGAGGTAATCATTGACCCGGTGATTATATACTGTGACAACACAAGTGCTATTAATATTTCAAAGAATCTAGTGATGCACTCTAAGACAAAGCATATATCAATTAAGTATCATTACTTAAGAGAACAAGTGAAAGAGAAGCAAGTGAAGTTATAATTTGTTACATCCAAAGAACAACTTGTAGATATCTTTACAAAGCCTCTACCGAAGGACACATTTGAATATTTAAGGACTAGACTTGGGGTCTGTCCCCTGTCTATCGGTCACTAATGTGATCTGGATGTTGCATCAGCTTACACTCATCAAAAGATCACACATGTTGATGCAGCATAGTTCACACTTTGGATAATGTTCAAGGTTGTGATTAAGTTTGGAGAACTGAAACAGATTGGGATATCAGTATACAAAGATACAGAGATTGTATTGGACAACAAAGAGTTACTTAGCTACTACAGAGCTGATTATTTATTTGTTTCTTTGGCATTGTTGTCAAAGGGAGAGATAAATAATATGAAAAGGAAAGGGAGAGATATGCACTGATGAGAACTATCTAAGGGAGAGAATGACAAAGTTGTATTTTTAATGATGTTTAGTAACGTAGTGATTAAACATATTAAGCTAGGGGGAGCTTACACAGCATTTGTTCACAGAGTTGTAGAATACATGTTTGGTATGTGTATAGTACACTTCATATTACTTGAGTTCCCATCAATGCCAAAGGGAGAGATTGATGAACTACAACTGACTTAGAACCTGAATGGAGAATCTGTAATTCAAGATTACTAAGGAGTTGCTAATTAGATATGCAAGATGATTAAATCAATATTATGTTGTCATTGATGTCAACTAGCTTGATAGTACTTATCTTGTAAGTTACTATACCAACAATCTAAAGAAAGGTGAAAGAGATGAAGAACAAAAATATCTACATGAGGAAGATGTATATGTCAGATGAGGATAAAGAATACACTGAGTAACTTGTTGATGAGTCTATGACTTGATGATATTGACTTTATTATGTTGCATTCATCTATGATGAAGAATAGAGCTGAAAGACACAAAGCATTGTTGTCGGTAAATGAAGCATTCTAGTATACACCAATGGAGTGTAGTGTATACCGAGCGTAGTGTTAACTGAGCTTATGTTCACTAACACATTTTTTTGTTAACTGAGAAGAACAGAAAGGAATTAAATGATTAGTTTAGCCGATAAAGTGATGACCTATAAAGCGTATGAAATTGAGGTAACAGATAAGGTTTGTTATGAAGATTGATGGCTAACATAATTCAAGGAAGATCTAATGGAGCAGATTGAAATGTGTTATTGACACATCAGTCGTGGAAGCTTAAAGTGAAAAAATCTATGAATATGATTAAGCAGAAAAATCTAATGGAGGAAAAGAAAATAATTTACTTTTCTATATAAGAGACATTGGTTTCATTGTTGAGAGACGCTGGAAGAAGAAGAAATTGCATAATTATCACGTGAAGGATTTTTCATGCATTCTAATCATACTTGTTTGTAAGAACCGAGCTGTAGAACAATTATCAAGCTACAAAGAGTAATTACCGACAGACAGTAAGTTGATATAGTATTGAATCTGAAGTGATATATTGATCAAAAAGATTTGAATGAGCTGAACATTGATCTGTAAACTACAATTGAAGTTGTTTCAAGGTAGATCATCTATTGTTACATATTTAACCATTGTACATAGTCAAATATCTTAACTAAGTGGACTATGAAAGTCTTTTGATGTTTCATTCATAGAGTGAACATTGTTATCCTGTCAACCCCAGAGTGACTGCTGGTTGGACGATAACTTCTAGTCTAAAATCCTCTAACAAGGTCACACCTAACAATGTGTTTGTAACCTTTAACAGGGTTGGGTCTTCACCGACCTCACTTCAGAAGAGTGAACAATTTTGGGTTTCCGGTCCTAGGTGGTTTTTCCCTTCACAAGGTTTCCACGTTAAATCTCTTGTGTTATGTGTTGATTGTGATATTTGTTTGTTATCATACTTTGCATATTACATGTTAGATTTGATCAGTAACTATTATAAAGTTTAGACTGACAATCGGTAAAAACACAGACAGAGAAAGTATTTTATGTTTACCGAGTAGCAGAAGTTGAAGAATTTGTTTTGGATTGTACATTTTGTTTTGGGACACTGGATAACTGATTCACCCCCCCTCTCAGTTATTCTAACAGGCCTCAAAAGATGTGAGCTTGATTTGGTCAGATGGAAAGAAGGACAATGTTGATGAGAATGTATCGGATGCATCCCAAGTGGATGCACCCTCTACATCTACATGAATGGCCCTTAGGGTCATAGGGGGAGCTCATTTAGCTCTAGACCCCTGCATGGCTGGTATACTCATCCTCAGAGTATGTGACTTTGGACATAAGCTATTGGAGTGTATAGGAACCTTTGTGCAAGAGCGCACATGCAGATTGTTAGCGAAACTCGAGTTTGAAAATTTGAAGTGATAGCTTGGTTTATGCGAGTTGCATTAATGCCGAATTTATTACTTTAAGTACACATAAAGTTGTTTGTTCACTCATTGCATTCATACTCAAAGTGATTGGAGAGCATATTGAGCCTTGGAAGTTGTTGTGGAGATTTGGAGATTAAATTATCAGTGTTTGCATTGCATTTGATCGATTGCAAGAAACCCTAGCTCGTTGCACCGATTCAAAAGCCATTAGAACATCTTAGAGATCATTTGGAAAGTGAATATCAAGTAATTCATGGACACTCCTATTGTTTTTTATGTTGCTAAGAAGAAGAGGTATGTTTTCAAGAGGCACCCATTTAAATCAACCCTAGATGATTTAGAGGGAGCTTTCTCCCACACGCTGATGGGCGTCATGCATGCAAAAGACATAAGGGCTTACATCTATTGTAAGAAGGAACCTATTGGACTAGATAGGTTAAGGGCACACAGGGACACACTGTTGAAACCAAATAAAACGTTCATGGATGAATACACCAAATGGAATGATCACCCCATTGTTGAATATGCCACAGCATATGAATTCTATGAAACTGAATGGATTAAGATATTGTTGAGCAGAATCCATGATGATTTGTTTTGGATTCGAGATGTACCAGTAAGAATCACAGGAGACTTAATTCATGAGATGACAGGCCTTTCTAAGATAGGCGTCATCCTTCCTATGGGTAAGGATGTCAGGAAAATGGTGGAGCAAGTGTGTAAATCTAGAAGTGATAAGCGTGGCATGACTATTGAGCCTATAGAGCAAGCAGACATCAAATTGATGTCAATGATATTGGGTTACAAGTTTCATCACACCAGTAGGGTGAATAGTGTGTCTGCGGGCACTATTCTAGTAGCCATCTGACTTGTGCAAGAAGATGGTGAGTTCAACTTATGTGAGATCTTGCACACACAGTTGATAGATAACATCAAGGCTATCAAACATGACAAGACTAAGGTATTTAGGTTTGGGTCCCTAATCATCTATATGTACCTTTATATAGTTGGCAAAGTGTCAGACTTGTATCTAGACAAGTCCATTTCTGCCATGCCACATATATCAAACAAGGCATCCGCAGGAAGCACACTAAGAGATTACATCACTTTGGAATTGAAGACCTTTAGAGCAAGGATGCAAATGAGGTATAGGATTCCTGAGAGTATTGTGGGGAAGTATAAGGATACAATATGCTTCATGGTGGAGATTGATACTACATGTATGGAAGCTGTGGAACCTAGAACTAAGTGGATTCATCCACTTGGGTATGAGGTTGAAGAACAAGTTCTTGAAGCTTATGCACAGGTACTGCTATCAGCCCCTAAGGATGACAATGAACCTAGGTGGGGAACCTATGAAGAGAATACTAGAGAAGTTGATGCTAAGCTGAACAGTGTTGCAACAAAAAGAAAGGTTACAAAGGTCACATCAGAGATCCTAAGAATACATGGTGTATCACAAGAAGACCTTGATAAAGAAAGGGATGAGAAGATTGCCCTAAAATTGAAGAGCGCAATAGAAGAACAAGAAGATCCTAAGATGAAAAAGATAAAAATTGAAATAGATGACAATTAGAAGGGTAAAGAAGATAGTACTCCTTCTACACCCAAAGATACTCCTCCAGAATATAAACCTTTATTCAAGAGGAAGAAAGAAGCTAGCACGAGTCATCCATCCTCGCGAGCATTAAGGAGCAAGAAAAACACTCAAGCACCTCCTCAGGCAAGATTCAGGCCTAGCCTTAAAGTTTTGAATGCAAGAATTGTTGATGAGGGAAGAATTGATCAAGTAGGGAAGTTCTATGAATCTTACAGTGAGATTGACAAATCAGAAATACATAGTATGATTGTCAAACACATGATCAAGTTCAAGAAGACAATCCTTGAGTTGAAAATAGAAAGTCCAGATAAAGTATGGGATATTCTAGAAAACCTAAAGAGACAAGAAAATGAAGAAGATCTAAGGATCTGAGAAAAAGTATTAGAAGATACTTTGACTGTATGTTCTAAAGAAGAATTGGAACTGATATTGAATTTGGTGCAAAGATGAGAACTCTTCATATTATGAGCAAAGACTATGAGTTGATTACAAAGGAAATAGAAAAAGCATTTGAGAAGGTGTTGTTAGAACAACAAATCAAACCACCCACTGTGCCCATCACTCATAAACCCATCAAGGAAGATAAAGTGGTAGAGCCCACTAATGTACTAATGACAGGTCCTCAAACTTAGCGCCCATAGTAGAAACTCAAATAGAAGCAGATTAGTCTGCACCCATGACAAAATCACCCAAAGACAGCACAATAATCATAGATAATGTGGAACTAGCCATGGCGGCTACTGATAAGGACTTGGACAAGTTTGAGGAAGCATTTGTCATCACTGAGGAAGCAAAAATCCTATGCAGCAATATCCCTCCCACTCAGCAAGAAGAAGTAATCATAGAAGATATATCTGATGAGAAAGAAGAAGAAAAGAAAGATGAATCTTCTGTTGATTTGATCAAGGTGAAGCAAGAGGTGATGGATAGCACTCCCATCACTCCCTCCTCAGCATTGTTGTCAAGTTTCACACCTAACACTAACAGTTTGGACTCCTGGAAGGAAGAAGACCTGATTAAGTTCAGTGTCCTAGCTATGGAGAAGGCTAAGGAGAAGAAAGTAATGAGAAATTCTCTCCTGGTGGAATCAGTAAATATTTTGAATAGTTTTCTACCAGAGGATAAGAAGATGGTAAATGTACATTCAATTGATGATGTGAGCACAGTCATCTCTCAGTTCAAAGTCAATTTTTCAAGCCTAGAAGAATCTGTGGCCATAGTGGCAGAGGAGAAGTACTTAAAGAAGAGACTCAATGAACTGATGATTAATTTTCAACTAGACTTGAACTCTCTTAAGTCTAGTCAGGCATCATTGAAGGAATTTTCAGATCAAGGAAGGAAAATCATTACAGAATCCACGGATCAGGATAAGTTCACTGATGCCCATCTTAAGAAGATCAAAGATGTAGAGGAAATGATTGAGAAGGTGAAGAATTCAGTGTTAGACACATCCACTGATGTGAACATGTGTAACAATGTCTATCAAGGTCAGTTAGACATAATCAAGAAGATAGAGAAAGAATTGGAGAAGATGGAGAAGCTTCAATATGCATTATGTGCCCATCTACAGATAGTCAATTCTCTGATAACCTTTTGGAAGAAGGAAATCTAGAACCTCAAGATTGCATATCCAGATGTTTTCCCTCAGTAAGTGTATGTAGATAAAGTTTTCGATGCACCTTTTTCATTAATGTCAAAGGGGGAGTTGTATAGAATATGGAGTACATATATGTATAGGGAGATATAAGAGTATGTATAAATGTATAAAAGACAAAGTTTTGTGTAAAGGGTTAGTTAGAGACTTGGCCATATTCCTTTGTTGCCATCAATGAGAAAGGGGGAGATTGTTGGAAAGTTGTCTATACTGAGATATATGACTAGATATAGTGTTGTCATTATAGCAACAAATTCATATAGCAATTTGGAGTCAACGCACTAAGTGTAAAGATCAGAATTCAGTTAAGTGTTGAAGACTGGATAGTATACAGAGTTCCAGTAGCTCAGAGCATCAGCGCACATGTGTATAGATGAATTAAGGTATGTGCTCTGGAAGTTAAGGTTGTTAGATTATACTTATGCTTAGTCTAAGAGCGCATAAATAGATATGCAAAGATATGAAAGTTACAGTCAGTTGAAGTTGCACAGCCAGTGTGTGCCAGCAGATAACAGAGCATGGAGCCGACAATGACTATTTTGGTTTGCGACTATAAATTAATGTTGTAGAGGCTATGCACCCATTGTATTTAGGTTTTCGACATATGTACATGTATAATTGTAAGCACGCATAAGCCAATTATTTTGGAAGTGTTATTTGTAATTAGTTATAGGCCCGACCTATTTATGTATTTTGTATAAGCGCATAAATATAAGGTGTGCCCATTGTATTCGGTATGGAAGTTGTCATAGAGTTGTGATAAGTAGAGCAGAGGTATGCGATTTGAGCATAAGATGTATTAGAGCTTTGCTAGAGGTCAAAGCATCAAAGGAACTGATCTGACAGAAGTGTCGCAGTGAATAGTTCACCTGTAGATATAGTGTGTATCTAATTCAGAAGGTTGTAGCCTTCATCATTTGAGCAGTGAGCTCTAGGACAGTGAGTCCACTCCCCTAATAGGGATCATTGTAAAAGACTCCTAACAAGGTCTGACCCTTAACAAGGTCTACTGTACTAAAAGCATTGTAAAGCTACTCCTAACAGGGTAAAGGATCTTCTAACAAGGATCACAAAACACTAGTGCAGATTATTAGTGAGTATCAAGTCCCACCAGGGCTTTTACCTATTTGGGTTTCCCCGTAACCATATTTGTGTCATGTGTTGATTTCATGTTTCATGTTTATGTGAATGTTTAATTCAATTCTTAAGCATTTATGTTCAACATAAAGATTAAAGTTAAAAGTTAAAATACAGTGAACACTGATTCACCCCCCCCTTCAGTGTTCCCATTCCTAATAGCATGTAGGTTTTGACATCAATGACAATAATGCCAACATAAACTTCTCAATTCATATGCTCCACCATATAGAAATATGCTTACAAATATTCTAAATGCCCTTATTTTTTATCCCTGCTTCTATATATAGGTTCTGCATTCAATGACCAAAATGCTCCATTCCATTCAAAACTACTCACACCATCATTGTTAGTGCCTTATTAATGAAGTTATCATTTTCATTCCATATTGCCATACTGTCCACTTTGTTCCTCTCCCACCAAATTCTGGGAGTTTTCTTTGACAGGGTCATGAATTATTATTATGTCTAGTAATTACATTATTACTTCCATAACTGATGTCACCTATCTCTCTTTAAATTCTTCTTTATAATAATACGTGTCCCTATGGTAAGTGACATGACACTAGTTTTCTATTGAATGTAAATAGTTGTTGGTTTCCTTCCCTTAATTGGTGTGGATTGGGATTTTACCTAGAATACTTTTCAAATAAAATGAAAGAAGTCATTCCATAAAGTCAGATTTTCACTGTTATTTTTTGTTCTCATATTTTTATTTTTTATACACGTCATATTTTCAATATGTACACAAATGTTGGGCTCTATGTTTAAAGAAGCACACGCATTTATTATTCAATTGATTTTTCACATAGTGGAGTTTTCATGTTTTCCTTTCCTTTCATGGGCATGGCATTATACCTAATCATTTGAACATATTGTCATCGGATTTTTTTTAAATTTGATTGCGTATTGGCTTTATTTCTGTCTTTTTACAAAACTATTAATAAATTATTTGTACATATATTTAATTATTTTATTAGATTTTATATATCTTAAATCAATTAAGGTTAGTTTTTAATAATTATATACATTGTAAAAACTATATAATTAATGTACGGTATAGCTAAAAAAAACTATATATCTTATAACTATAATACCTAAATTAATAAATTGATAATTATCCAATTATAAATAGATAATGTCTATAGTACTAATTTATAATATATAATTAAAAAATTAAAGACTAGTTTAATACATCTAGTTGTAATATAATTAAGTATAGACAATTATAGTTATTTATTATAGTAGACAAATCTATATATTAATATATTACATTCATATATAATAGGTACATAGATACTCAAAGAAAAAGGTACATAGATATCTATTGTATACATTTATTCATTACATTACATAATTGCACATATTATTAATAACATAATATAAGTCTCTCTCTCTCTCTCTCTCTCTCTCTCTCTCTCTCTCTCTCTCTCTCTCTCTCTCTCTCTCTCTCTCTCTCTGTGTGTGTGTGTGTGTGTGTGTGTGTGTGTGTTTGTGTGTGTGTGTGTGTGTGTGTGTGTGTGTGTGTGTGCGTGTGTGTGTGTGTGTGCGTGTGTGTGTGTATTACTCCTTATATCTTTATCTTGTTATCTCTCTACCTCTATATCTTTATCTTTCTATCTCTTTGCATATTTATCTACTTATTTATCTATTTCATCTTCATCCATCTCTCTTTTTCCTCTTTGTTGCTCTTCCCCCTTTATATATCTACCTTTTCTATTACTATTTATCCCTTTTTCTCTATTGCAAAAATATTATGATCCTTTTGGTAATGGGCCCTAATTGACTTCCTAATTCACAAGTCCTTCCAATTGACCCCATGTATTGCACAAGTGTATCTAAAATATTGACCAAAATCTTGCTTAATCGACCTCCCATATCTAGTTGGTGTAACCATTGCACACCAAGGTGTGATCGCTAGTTATCTATCGGATGTGCTTATGCCAATGATATCATCACTCCCCTCAAAAGTAAAGCTACAAATATTATATTCTATACACACAAAAAAAAAATTGTTAGGTATTTCCAATATTATTTTAGATACAAAATATGTTAGATTAAATTAATATATCTTTTATACTCAAATACAATTCTACTCTCTAGAAGATTAACTTACATGTATAATTTATTTATAAGCCTAACATTTACACCTCATCTTGATACAAATATTAATAATATAAAAAGTCAAAGTAAAGATAAGAACCATCATTACACCTTTTTTTAGTACAAAGTTAATAATATGCAAAATAAAATTAAGAAAAGAAACACTATCACACTTCCTTTTGATACAAATGGTAATAATATGAAAAATAAATTAAAGAAAAGAAACATCATTACAACTCTTGATACAAATGCTAATAATATGAAAACTAAAATAAAGAAAAGAGACACCATTACACCTCTCATTGATACAAATGCTAATAATATTAAAAAAAAAAAAAAAAGAAAAGAAACACCATCACACCTCCTTTGGATATAAATGGTAATAATATGGAAAAAGAAATAAAGAAAATAAACCCATTATACCTCTTAACAAATGTTAATAATATGAAGAAAAAAAAAGAAAGAAAGAAAGAAACACCATTACACTTCCTTTTAATACAAATGCTAATAATATGAAAGAAAATATCATTCATCGATCTTTTTCATACAAATACTAATAATATGAAAAACAAAATAACTAAAAGAAACACCATTATACTTTCTTCTGCTACAAATGATAATAATATGAAAAAATAAAATAAGGAAAGAAACATTATTGCACTTTCTTTTGATATAAATGTTAATAATATGAAAAACCAAAATAAAGAAAAGAAGCATCATTACAAGTTCTTTTGATACAAATTCTGCTAATAGTAAAACCAAATTTTTTAAAAAAAAAACCATTGCACATCCTTATAATACAAATACTAATAATGTTAGAAAACAAAATTAAAAAGTACCATTACACTTTTTTTTATGCAAATACTAACAAGAGATTAATTGTGTCAAGCACCACTAGTAGTATGATTGTTTGTATCAGTGTGAAGATTTAATTAGTGGCATTAGAAAGCAACCTAATTTACATTATGTTGTAAAGAACCAAGATATCTAAGACTTCTAAATAAATCTTCAAAGGATTCCTTACTAATTTGTTAAAATCACTACACTTTTTCAAATAGTAAGAAATATTATTTTTTATAACCTCAAAAGATCACACACGACATGCACACACACACGTAGTAATGTTAACTTATTTATATATATTTATTTTTATAAGCATAACCATTACACCTCATCTTGATACAAATGCTAATAATATGAAAACTAAAATAAAGAAAATAAACACCATTACACCTCTCATTGATACGAATGCTGATAATATGAAAAAATAAAATAAAGAAAAGAAACATCATTACACCTCCTTTGGATATAAATGGTAATAATATGAAAAATTTGAATCATGGAGAAATTTGAATCATGGAGAAATTTGAATCATGGGGAGATTTGAAATGATTATAGAAATCATTTCAAATCTCCCGTGAAAAAAAAAATCAACTATTAGTTATTGCTCAAATCCACAAATAGCATTCAAAATAATATGAATTTGAATTAATTTCAATCTTTTTCTATGTGTTTATATTTTGAGAATTAAAATCAAAATAAAGAAAAGAAACAACATTACACCCTCTTTGGATATAAATGGTAATAATATGAAAAACAAAATAAAGAAAAGAAACTCCATTACACCTCTTGACAAATGCTAATAATATGAAAAGGGAAAATAAGGAAAAAAAATCTTGACATCTCTTTTTCATACACATATTAATAATATGAAAAAGAAAATAGCTAAGAAACACCATTATACTTTATTTTGCTAGAAATGGTAATAATATGAAAAAACAAAATAAGGAAAAGAAACATTATCACACCTCCTTTTGATACAAATGCTAATAATATGAAAAACAAAATAGCTAAGAAGCAACGTTATATTTTATTTTGCTAGAAATGATAATAATATGAAAAAATAAAACAAGGAAAAGAAACATTATTAAACCTCATTTTGATACAAATGCTAATAATATGAAAACCAAAATAAAGAAAAGAAACATCATTAATCTTCCTTTTGATACAAATTCTAATAATATTAAAACTAAAATAAAGAAAAGAAATGCCATTGCATGTCTTTTTTTATACAAATATTAACAAGAGATGCATTGTGTCAAGCCATGTCAATAGTGTGTTTGTTTGTATTAGAGTGTAGATATAATTAGTGTCTCCTAGAGAAAAAACCTAATTTACATTGTTTTGTAAGGATCAAGATATGAAAGACTCAAAGACTTAAATAAATCCTCCAAATAATTGAGTTTAGACCTCAAAGAAGGATTAGCTTACTAACTTGGTAAAATTGCTACTTTTTCCAAATAGTCTAAAGATTAGAAAATACTTTTTTGTTATTAAGGACCGAAATCCCACACAATAATATACCAATATAAGTATATGAATGTGTGTACATATGCATATATACATACATGTGCATATATGTATATGCGCGTGTGTGTGTGCACGTGCGTGCGTATATGCATATGTATTGCATGCATATGTATATAGAGTATGAATAAACCAAAAAATTACAAATTGTTGAATTGTTGAACTAAATTATTTTTTTATCATCTCATATACACAAAACTATTCACTCTTATTAAACAAATTATTAGGGTTGACAATTTAATAGAAATATTAACACATTACAATTTTTTTATAAAAATTGAAGGACATAATATTTTTGCAATTTAACCATTTCTAAAATCAAGGAATAAAAACTAAACAATAAAATCATATGCAATAGTAATCATGTCATTCAAGACATTAATACTATCGACAAATTTCATTGAATCAATTCAAAGTTGTGAAAGGAAAGTTTGACTTTTAAGATAGATCAATAGAAAGACAAATAAAATATTTCACAATTATTTTAAAATTGAAAATTAAATATAACTTAGAAATTTTATTCAAAATTTTTAATTCTATGTCATGATTGATTAAATTGTTGAAACCAAACTATGTGGCTCCTTGAATGTGTCACCCTACAAGAAAAGCAAAATATTATAGAAGAAGTGGCAGATTACAAATACTTCAGAGTCAACTTCACTAAAATTTAAGTTGGGAAGGTCGCATAAAGAAGTCGGAAGTAGTTTTATGCTTTCCAAAATAGATGTGGAGAGGCAAAGCTATGAGATGGAAAAGTAGCCAAACTCTTTTTGGACTTGTAGTGTTTCTTGTTGTTCTCTACGGTTGTGAATTATGGGCCAACAACACTTCTAATTTATAGTGAAAGGAAATTGAGAAAATTAAAAAATGCTTGATTACAAACAAGCTCAAAATTAAAAGTTCAGCATCTTGTGATATCACATTGAGGGCAGTGAGGGTTGCACCTATTGAAGCAATTGCTATGGTGCCACTCATAAGATATTCAAAAAGAACTTAGCAAATGGAAGAGGGAAGATGGCCTAAGGTCGTTGATATTGTGCAAAAAGAGAAGACTTTGATGCAGTAAAACAACAAATAGTTTAGTAAATGAGATATTTACTTGGACTCACGCCTCACAAATACTAAAGAGATATAGGCTTGTGTTATGGATAAGCTCGACAAACATTCCTAGGATAAACCACTAACCAGAAAGAAAAAATATTATAGTGAAGAGTTCAACCCCACTCGTAATCATCATCAAAAAGTGTACATAGGACATAGGGGTTAATATCTCTTGGAGAGCCAAAATTCTTATTGTTTAGTTAAAGATCAACTCCCATCAACTTCGTTGTGAAATCTAACATTGGAAAATAGTAAAAGAAGCTTGGGAAGAACTAATGTGTTTTTTTTACACTTCCAAAAAAGTGGAAACAGAAAAACATTTCATTTTAAAGTATGATGCCTTTAAGGACAACAAGGACAATTATGTTAATATCTTGACAGTTAACTCTTGGGTTCATTTATCCAATGAGGGGCAATGGAGCAATTGAGTGTTCTCATCATCAATTTGCATAAGAAAATGATCAAAATGCAAAAATTAGTGTGTGAAGTGGTATGTCTCATAGGCTATCTTTAGCCTCGTGGACATTAAAACTAATTTCTTTCTTTTTTTCTTAAATAGTCTATAGGAAGTCAATCTTGTAATCTTTATCTTAAATAATACATTTTTTTTTACATAAAATGATGAAGAGCTCCCCCATTTCTCATTACCTATAAAGACTATACCATTAAGGAAGATATTAACATAACTATTCTTAATGTTAACATCACATTCTAAAATGAAATATTTTTTAAATTTGACTAGCAAGAGGAACTAAAGACAAAATCACACTCTAAAATGAAGTGTTTTTTAGATTTGACTGGCAACACAAACCAAAGACAAAATCAAACACTCCAAAATGAAGTATTTTCTAGATTTGACTGAAAACACAAACCAAAACAAAATCAGACACTCCAAGATGAAAAGTATTTTTCTAGATTTGACTGACAACTCAAACCAAAGATAAAATCAGACACTCCAAAATAAAGTGTTTTCTACATTTGACTGGAAAAGTAGCCAAACTCTTTTTGGACTTGTAATGTTTCTTGTTGATCTCTACGGTTGTGAATTATGGGCCAACAACACTTCTGATTTATAGTGGAAGGAAATTGAGAAAATTAAAAAATGCTTGATTACAAACAAGCTCAAAATTAAAAGTTCCACATCTTGTGATATCACATTGAGTGTGGTGAGGGTTGCACCTATTGAAGCAATTGCTATGGTACCACTCATAAGATATTCAAAAATAACTTAGCAAATGGAAGAGGGAAGATGGCCTAAGGTCGTCAAATATTGTGCAAAAGAAAGAAGACTTTGATGCAGTAAAACAACAAATAGTTTAGTAAATGAGATATTTACTTGGACTCACGTCTCACAAATACTAAAGAGATATAGGCTTGTGTTATGGATAAGCTCGACAAACGTTCCTAGAATAAACCACTAAGTAGAAAGAAAAAAGTATTATAGTGAAGAGTTCAACCCCACTCGCAATCATCATCAAAAAGTGTACATAGGGGTTAATATCTCTTGGAGAGCCAAAATTCTTATTGTTTAGTTAAAGATCAACTCCCATCAACTTCGTTGTGAAATCCAACATTGGAAAATAGTAAAAGAAGCTTGGGAAGAAATAACGCGTATTTTTTACACTTCCAAAAAAGTGGAAACAGAAAAACATTTCATTTTAAAGTATGATGCCTTTAAGGACAACAAGGACAATTATGTTAATATCTTGACAGATAACTCTTGGGTTCATTTATCCAATGAGGGGGCAATTGAGCAATTGAGGGTTCTCATCATCAATTTGTATAAGAAAATGATCAAAATGCAAAAATCAATGTGTGAAGTGGTATGTCTCATAGGCTATCTTTAGCCTCATGGACATTAAAACTAATTTCTTTCTTTTTTTCTTAAATAGTCTATAAGAAGTCAATCTGGTAATCTTTATTTTAAATAATACATTTTTTTTTTACATAAAATGATGAAGAGCTCCCCCATTTCTCATTATCTATAAAGACTATACCATTAAGGAAGATATTAACATAACTATTCTTAATGTTAACATCACATTCTAAAATGAAATATTTTTTAAATTTGACTAGCAAGAAGAACTAAAGACAAAATCATGCTCTAAAATGAAGTATTTTTTAAAATTTGACTGACAACACAAACCAAAGACAAAATCAAACACTCCAAAATGAAGTATTTTCTAAATTTGACTGACAACACAAACCAAAACAAAATCAGACACTCCAAGATGAAAAGTATTTTTCTAGATTTGACTGACAGCTCAAACCAAAGATAAAATCAGACACTCCAAAATAAAATGTTTTCTACATTTGACTGGTAGGGCAAATCAAAATGAAGTGTCTTTTAGATTTGACTGGCAGCACTATTTGACTGGCAGCACAAACTAAAGACAAAATCAGAGGCATCAAAGCTTGACAGAGGAAAAGGAAAAGAATCCTGTGCTGGTAGCTGTCAAAAGTAATGTACAGGACAGTCTACCTGCGCCCTAAGCGTTGGAATGAATTAGCACCTTACATTGTTTTGGCCATGCAATAAGCGCGGTCTGCCCAACAAAACATTTTTCTTGTGCAGTGGCTCTGGGAAGGATTAAAGCCCTTTCCAAGAGTGATTGTTTATAGCTGTGACTGTGAGAACAGTAGCATCCCAGTGAAATACACAAGTTAATAAAGAGCAATGGGTGAGATCGCAGGTGAATATGAAGCCATTGTTGTAGGAGCAGGCATAATGGGCAGTTGCATTGCCTATGAAATCGCCAAGAGAGGCAAGTCTGTTCTTCTTCTGGAGCAATATGATTTTCTACACCACAGAGGCTCTTCACATGGGGAATCCAGAACTATCAGAGATGCTTATGTAGAAGAATACTATGCTGCAATGATGGAGGAGGCTTTCTCCCTCTGGGAAGAAGCTCAGGAGGAAAGTGGGTACAGAGTCCACATCAAAACCAAGCAGCTGGACATTGGCTCAGTCCACAACAAGAGCCTCCAATCTGTCATAGCTGTCTGCAAAAAACTAGGGATCGCCCATGAAGTTCTAAATGCAGAACAAGCTTCGTTAAGATTCCAAGTATTGAAACTGCCCAAGGATTGGATTGCCGTTGTGACGAACAGAGGAGGGATACTGAGAGCCTCCAAGGCAGTTGCAATGTTTCAGTCTTTAGCCCTGAAGAATGGAGCCACGCTGAGGGACAATGCCCGAGTCATTAAGATTACCAGCGGGTGCAAACTGAGGGATGGATTGGATGGGGTTCTGGTTTGCACCAGCAGGGGCTCTGTACTTGGAAGGAAATGCGTGATTGCTGCAGGTGCATGGGCTCATAAAGTTGCCAAAGAAATAGCAGATATTGAGTTGCCCCTTAAACCTGTTCATGCTACTATTGCATATTGGAAGATTGAGGAGGGTTTGGACAGCTTTTCGCCTGAAAAAGGGTTCCCCACATTTGCTTGTTATGATGATCCTCATCTTTATGGGACGCCCTCTTGGGAATACCCTGGTTTGCTCAAGGTTTCACTCGATGGAGGTTACCCATGTGATCCAGACAAGCGGGCTTTGGTTCCTGACCTGGATATCCTTAAAAAGAAGCTAAGCCCTTGGTTGGCTGAGACTTTCAAAGGGCATATAATGTCAGAGAGCCCTGTTGTTGCAGAGGCTTGCATGTGTACAATGTCTCCAGATGATGACTTCATCCTTGATTTTTTGCCATTGGCAAAGACTTCATTGCCGAAAGAAAAGTCCCCCATCTTGATTGCTTGTGGATTCTCTGGCCATGGATTTAAAATGGGTCCATTGGTGGGACGGATAATGGCAGATCTTGCCCTCAAAGGAGAAGCCAATGGAGTACCCATGCAGTATTTTTCTGTTGAGCGTTTTCTTAAAAGTGCCAGAGGCAATGTCAAGGACTGCCAATAACATGTTTGTTCTCACATGACATTACAAGGGTACCAAAATAGCAATAGAACCGCTTGAATGTCAATTGCATTTCAGATTTTCCCTTTTGATATTGCTGGGTTACAACCTGCTGACATGGAGACTGAGAATCTAGGTAATTTGCAATATGTCCTCTGATTAGCAGTAATTTAAGATCGGAATTTGTCTTTTTGATGTCAAAGCTTGCATTTGCATGACATGATTGTTCAGTTTGAAGGACCAATAGAGCTTATATAGAATGTAGAATCTAGTATTTAGAAGTTATCTCTTGTTCAGCATTGATTTCTTGTTATTCAGTATATGTAATTGTTCAGCCTCGTTTTCTTGGTTGAAATATGTACTTAAGGTTCTCAGAAGCCTTTATTATGGTAATCTCAAGATTTTAACCCTGCCCAACCCTTGAATGTACTCAGTTCTACTCTTACCAGTTCAACACAACCCCTTTGCGTATGCTAATGCACTGGTTAAAACATATCAGCATAAATTTTATCTTGATTGCATTTCTCAATTGGCGCATTGATTGCTTGTGTCAGGTCCCAAGAACTCAAAGCCAGAGTTTTGAATGCAGTTTTTTGTTTAACTAATATCGGATGCACAAATATAAAGTGCTGTCAAATTTTAGAATAAAGTCTGTCATTACTTTTATATTTGTTAACATGGATGCAGCAACTGGGAGATCTTTTCATCCTGTAGAAAGCTCTTGTTTCCCCTTTATGACTCATTATTCTTTGTCTACAACTCATAAAACCTTACATATCGTAGGAATTTTAGAGGCTTGGCCAGCTCGCTAACACATATCTGTCGTTAGTGTCATTTGGTGACTGGACTTGTCTATTGATACGATGATGAGCTTTTAACTTAGGATTAGACCTATCCTGTTGGTTAGCTGGTGTCCTTATCCCCTTTATCAGTTGCAAATTGCATATCTGATGCACTTCAAAACTAGAAGCTTGTAAAATCCACCCCTCGACATTTTTTTCCAACTTAATCTTGATTATTAATTTAATTAATTAAGCATCTTCCATTTAATTTAGAAGTGGTGATTTAAAACTTTTTTGTTCATCTTGGTGGCAACAATGTCATATCATAATATATGATTACACTTGATAGGGCTAAGGTTTCACAACTAGGGATGTCCCTAGACATAGACCTAAGCCTCGTGGTTTCATTCAGATGATCTTGCCTATTTATCCACTTGTGGGAAGTTAGAGGCGTCATAGTTTGCACTCTAAGGGAGTTTACTCTCTCCTCTTGATGAGATCTCTAATCTCTTTTAAGACGTTAACTATTAATTAAGTAAATTTTTTAACTTAGTCCCACCATCATGAAAGATATATGTTATCATGAAGTGTTGGTTTCATACACATCATTACCAACAATTAGTTGTACCAACTTACACACATGCACAAGGGTCATATCACAAATAATGTGTATATTATTATTTTGAGCATAAGTCACGTATACACAGAGGACTAGCTCATACACATAATAGGTTCACAAGATGGATAATTTTTGCATACATCATATCCACAGTGAGTAGCTCTAGCATACATCACAAAGAGGATAGTGATTGGCTCATTAATGAATTACAGAGACAATAGTGATTGGCTCATTCATGAATCACAAAGACAATAGCTATTGGCTCATATAGACATCACAAATAAAATGGTGACTGGCTCATGTATAATGGCTAACCATCCCTTATCTATAGAGCATCCCAAAGAGAGGGATTGTCAGTGCATTGCGTACTACATTGTGGGTCTCATTCCTTTCCCTAGTCTTTTGCACTAGTGAATACTTGGGAAGATGATTTGGTGCATCCCATAGTACACCAGGGGTCTATCCTCAATTTAACAAGGTCAAGTCTACCATCAAACAACTAGGAAGAGGATTCAATGTATCTGATACTACACCGTGGGTCCATCCTCAATCCCAAGGATATCCACAAATGGTGAACCAACCTAGCTTAGTGGATTCCAACTACAATCTCCTATAGGCCACTACCAATGATTATGTCCATTTAGGAATAAGTAGTTTTTGACACATACCACTTGGTGATCTTAGTGATATTGCCAGTTATCTTCTTCACAATCTCGAGTAACACTTAGCATCGATCACCCCCATGTTGTAGGTGACTGTCAGTGAACCCTCCTAATACCATGGTTAGCTCTATTTACCATTGCCCACATGGTACAGAAACTACTCATACAACCGTTACTGTATCAAATTATGGATAGCCCTATAAATCATTCACCTCTGTGAACCAGGTGATTGTTAGCTAATCCAAAAGATACAACAGTAGCTATAGGCATATGTCATTGGAGCAGTCCATTGACAACCTACTAACTATCATTGTATCATATCCAAGATAGCCTTAGCAACTTTACCTTTGTGAACTAGGTGAGAGTTGAATAATCCCTTAAAGTAATCTAGACATCAATCATTGGCACAATCCAATGACTACCTCTCATTGCATAAATATTCGGTGGCTCACATTTGTGACGATCACACATAACAAGGTTCACAATACTAATATAAAGTTTTACATATTGATATTGTTGTTCAAAATGGCATTCTTTGTGACCCATCATATCCCAATTCAAAAAACTAGTAACCAAACTGCATCATCACAACTCAAAAAACCAAAAACTAGAGTGTGCCATCATAAAACTTCCCATCACATTTACATGGTGTCCAAAAAATTCCCCTTCCTATGCAGGCAATGAGCACCCGATCAATGCAATATTAATCATAAAATGTCATTTAAATGGCAGTCACCTATGACCTAGAATACTTACAATCATACTTATTAGAAAACTTTTTTATAAAACATTAAAAAATAAAGTATAATAGGGCATTCAACCTAGAGACGCCAATTTGTAGCCAAAAAGAAGAAGAGGCACCAATTCATCAACCTAGATGGTCGCCACCTCCTACTGGTGCATTTATATCTAGTGGGCCATGAGAATTTATTGCCCGGCGAACGACCCCTATTAGTACGTAGTTTTCTTACCACTAACAAATGCAACATCAACATCTTCTAAATGTGCCTTAATCCACCGAGATTCAAGGTTCTTTAGAAAGTAGTGATCTTTGAGGCAATGCAAACCAATTTGACTCATTGTTCTTCTCTTCTCCTTATCCTCATCCACATCCTATAGAATGAATGGCTAGAGTGGAGAAATGAATTCCCCCGCCTGCACTTGAATTCCTCTAGGAGAAACAAAACCCTCACCCCACTTAGTACCGATTGGCAAGGACTTCATCCCACCTCACTATTCCTCCCTAACAAACCTCAACATCAATTTGATGGTCTCCACTTTGGTGCCCAATCCCAAACACCAAGCCATGAATAATGAAGAGACAACTTGCAATGTCCCTACTTCCGGATTGAGTATTTGATACTTAAAACCTGTAACAATCGTTAGTAGATGCCAATATAATATAATGATATTTGAATAATTAAAGATAAAAATACTTAAAAATTAAATCACCTAAATATTAATCCCATACTACACCCACCTAATCCTTAGAAAGAGACTCTGCTCAGATTTGCCTAATTCTCTGATCAGAATAACTCTCAATTAGGTAATCATCACATTGAGAGTGCCCTTCTAAGGCCTCTAGGATCTCTATTAATGAGTGAACTCATTAACAATAAATACTTGGTAGAGATCCCACCTCTAACCAAGCCTCTTGTCTCTAACATATGCATATGATTAACCACTACAATATATATTGCCTCTACGAGATTCTCTATAAATCTCTCTCTAGATTCCAATTTGGAATCTTGACATTCATAAAGAATGCCCTCTAGTCTCTGTGAGCCCTCTTTTAGAGAAACTTAATATTCTTAATGAATGCCCTCTACCAAGGTTAACTTGTTCTCTATAATAATCATAAGTCCCAAAATGGTAATATCTCTAAAATAATTACCACTATGCAAATAAATCTCATGACTGTTAATTTATAATTAAAAAAATTAATTTATGCTACATTCCTCTTCTCTCGATTATCCTTTATATACAAAGCTCTTCTTCTCTTTTTGGCAAAGTGCTATATATTTACAATCTTTATCATCTCTTATTATTTAATATTTATCCTCACTATTCTCTTAATTGTTGTTTCCCTGCCTATTTTCACCTTTTGTATTTCTCTGCAACTTAATGTTTATCACCCTATTTCTTATCACTATCTTTCTTTTTTTTTCTTATTCAATGATGATTTATAAATCTTGATTAATTTGTCATCTATGTCCTTCCAAAAAAAAGTCACAATCCTTCATAATCACAATCCTTTTGAAAAGTCACAACACTTCCTAATTACAACCGTTTCAAAGAGTCACAACCATTCATAATTACAATGCTTTTGAAGAGTCTCATCCTTTAAACATTACAACCTTTTGAAAAAGTCCCTTCCTTATTTTATTCTCATTCCCTTCCTTTTCCCTTTAATCCCTTTTTAACTCCTCTCCCCTTCTCTTTCAAATGAACTCTCCTCCCTTTTATATCTTATTTTGAAAGAGTCACATCTCTTTATTACATATCTCTTAAATCTATTAAGTTTCCACAATCCATGCGTATGAATGTATTAGTTTCTGGATTCAATTGTGTAGGATTTTTTTCTCATCAACGTTTCGGATCATACTACATGATCCATCATCAGGATGTCAAAGAGCAAGAGCAAGAGCAAGTCTTGATGATGGATCATGTAGTATGATCCAAAACGTTGATGAGAAAAAAATCCTACACAATCGAATCCAGAAACTAATACATTCATACATATCTCTTGACTTTTCATTAGATTTAGTTAATTTATATTAATCTATATTATACTATTTATTTACTTATTTATTTTATGTTTATTATCATTTATTATTAAATTATATTTAGAAAGGCAACACACTTTCTACAATATTATCCCTTGTAGTAAATTTTATTTATTTATTCATTCATTGTAATTTTATTAGTATTTAATTATTTTAAATCTTATTTTTTGATAATAGATTATATATATGTTATTATTTATATTATAGTAATAGTATGTATTATTATTTCTTATTTGTATATTTAATATTAATATTAGTATATGATTTTATTATCATTATTTATTTAATAATATTTTATTATCTAATTATAATTAAAATTCTATCTTAAAATGGGGACATGACACATCCATATTTGAGTGATAATGGTACTCCGCTTGCAAGAATCGGTTGCCCAATATCATTTTGATGTGAAGGATGAATTCAACATCCTCAAAATGAAAACGTTTCATAGTTTCTCATTTGAGACAGGTCCCCAAAATGCAACTATCATTATCTATGCCTTCAATGAAAAGTTTGCCTGCATTTTCACTAATTCTCACTGCTAAAATGTAAGGGCCAAAGTAGGAAAGAAAATGGAGTGTCTAGAAAGTCCCACCAAACTATATGGGAAAAAACACTCAAGAGGGATTATTTACTCTCGCACACTTCACCACTTGGGAACAATGATTATTACCACCAACTTTATCGACAACAAACCTTTGTTATGATGTTTGGCTATATTTGGCCTAGCTAGATAATCTTGTATTAGAAATTAGTATGTGCCTAAAAGATCCTTGCCATAAATACATAATTTTTATTTAATGTTGGTATGAGTGTGAAGTTAATGTTTCTAACAAGTTGTTCGGGTTGAAGTGATTTAGGGGGGGTAGTAACTAGTGTGTTGCCTTGCTTATTAGATTAGAATGTACTCTCCACTATAACTTAATTCTATCATAGGAATCCTTAGGCATGATTTTTAATTACTTACTATATGGTATGGATACTAATGTGATGGGATGGTCTACCATATTGGTTATAGTATATTGGTCGATTAGCAATGCCATTAAATATCATTAAATGTACATTGTAGTGTTCTCTGCCACTTGGTGACTACTAGATACTATACCCTAGTTGATGATGTCAAGGCTCTTGTTAGTGTCGGTACTATTTTTGTGGTAATGATGGTTTATTAGGTGTGTCATCCATATAGATGGAGGATGTTTTGCATCAAGGCAGTAGTTAAAGATAACACATCAAAGATTGAGCTTGTTGGCATAACTAATGATCAGATGAGTTGAGTATATTATGGTATGTGTTTGATGCAGATCTAATGGCAGGATGATCGGTTATGATGTTGTCATTGATGTCAACTAGGTGTTTATTTGTTGACTGTGTTCTTGATAAGCAGAGGAATGATCAGTTGAATGAATCTCAAGTTATGTTGAGAGCTAGAGTGTATGATTGTGATGGATGATCCATTGATGTCTCTAGATGGTATATCTATGACCGCATAGGTTCAAGTTAAGTATAGGTTGAGTTATGATCAGATGAATAGGTACAGGTAAGTTGGCAGAGCAGCAGATGACCAGAGTTGAATGAGTCGCTCTTTATGAAGAACAAAAATGGAGCTAGTGTATGTGGTCATACATATGTGATCTAGACAGGCATATCTACCTAATCCTATGACCGCATCATGATTAGAGATCGGAGGAATTAGTTATGAAGATTTGAAGTGACTAAAATAGGAAAAACAGTGAACTACATGCTTGATTGGTAAAGTTGTTAGATTGGGTGATCTAATATCGGCTAATGAATTGTTTTATGCTCCAAGTGTCGTGGTGACATGGAAGATATGAATTGTAAAGATGAAATGTGTTGCAGTGATAAAAAAGGAAAGGATTTCCTGAAGTTATGCATGTTTCTAGGGAAAGGTGATAAAAGTTTATTTTACTGGTCAAATCGAAGATGCGATGAGATTCCTACAGTCGACTTGTGTTGGTGAGAAAGGAAAAAAATTTTACACACTTCCTATGGTGGTGGATGATGATTGAAGTGTTTGTGTTAGGGTTTTTGGTTTCCCTAAGACCTAATATGTGTTGAGAAGTATAAATACTACTTTCTTGTATTTTCAAGTGTGTGAGAAGGAAGATCGCCAAGGCAGGTGTGTGATTGCAAGGTTTGGATGTTTTGCATGTGAAGTAGAGATTGAGCTTGAATTGGATCTGTATTAGTAGAAGAGAAGTTCTACTTTCTCATATCACTTTCACTTGTTGATCCCTAACAGTTTCATCAAGAAAAATCCCTTAATCGGTTAGATCCTAAAAGATTTGATTTGTAAATCCTTTAACAAGGTGACACTTTAAGTTGTGTGTGAAGTTCTTTAACCGGGCCACTTCTAATAGGGTGAAGCTCCTAACAAGGCTAAAGGTAAATCCCTTAACCGGCTGACTCCTAATAGGGTCTTGCTCTTAATGGGTCTATCATAAGTTTTTAATAGCGCTAGGCTCTTAACCAGGCATGCTCTAGAAGAGTGCATTTTTCTTAGTGGGTTCCATCCCTACTGTGATTTTTCCCAAGTTGGGTTTCCATGATAAAAAGACTAGTGTTATGTGTTGATTTGTGTGGATGATTATCTTTGATGTGATGTTTATTTCATGTTAAGGTTAAAAGGGTGAGTGCATGTTGATAAGAGAGTATGGAAATGAATTAAAAGGTTTAGATTTATGTGATTGGATAGATTATTGATTCACCCCCCCCCCCCCACCCCGCTCAGTAATCCTGGACATGATTATACTAGCAATTGCTATCAGAGCTTTGGTTCTCTTTGTGGTAAGCGTAACAGTTTGATAAAAATATCCAATGATGAAGAAGGAGTCTCCCAAGTTCACTAAGGACAACTACTTGGTATGGAGTGACAAAATGAAGTTATACCTAAAAGGTATGGGATCACAATATTGGATGCATGTCACAAATAAGTATACCACTCCTACTGGAACACTTAATGCAAATCAACTAAAGGAACAACAGGAGAATACTCAAGCACAAGAAGTCATTGTAAGTACTCTATCTCATACTGAATATGTTGATGTTCGTGGTCTTGATACTACCTATGAAGTTTGGGAAAAGTTGAAGCTAATCTATGGTGGAGATATTCATGTGCAAAAAGCTAAAGAAGACAGTCTTAGAGGAAAATATGATGACATGAAGATGGTTGAAGGTTAAAATTGCTTGGTATGGTTAAAGAATAAAATAAGTTGTTGGTGCTATCAGAGGTGTTGGTGGAACTATTGATGAAGATATTGTGGTAAGAAAAATATTGAGAACCTTATTACTTGCTTATGCCATAAATGAGCTGAGAACTTTTGACAAAGTTAGTATAGATGGATTGATTGGTAAGCTTATTGCATTTGAGCTAAATAACTTTGATAATAATGTTCCAAGAATAGAAGCAGCCTTCAAGGCATCGGTGCCAAATGTTCCAATAAGAAAAGGTAAAGAGTTAATTCATGATTCTGATTGCATCTCAAGTTTTTTTGGGGAATTTGATGCTCTTTTAGATGATGAAGGTAGACAAGGATAACTTGAAGCATTGCTTGCAAAGAGATTGCCTAGAGGAACTGGTAAGTATAAGGGTAAGCTACCACTAAATTTTTTTTTCATGTAATAAGATTGGACATATTTCTATTAGATGTCCTAATGGTGAACAAAAGGATAAGTTCATAAAATTTAAGGGGAAAGCAAAGAAACAATGCTATGTTGCAGTTGATGAAGGAGTTATTGATGAGGAATCAGATGATAATGAGGAAGAGGAGCTAGTGTTTGTTTCAGTCAAAGAAGATCCATCAAAAGGAGAAAAGGCATTGGTCTCTCACATGGGACATAATGATGAATGGATTATAGACAACGGGTGCTCACATCACATGACTAGTGACAAGAGTAAGTTCACTAAGCTTGATGTTTTTTAATGGTGGTGTGGTAAGATTTGGTACTAAAAATTCACTTTGTTTGGTTAAAGGAAAAGGCACTATATATGTGAATGGAAAAAGTAATATAGATGAAGTTCTTTGTAGATGGTCTAACTTATAATCTGTTGAGTGTGGGTCAACTAAACAATAAGGGTTACCAATTGGAATTCAAAGGTGTTGTATGCAGAATAATTAGAAGCTTTGGTGATGAGATTGCAACTGATAAGAAGACTAGAGGTAACTTATTCCATCTGAATAATAATGTGAACAACTGTTTGGTTGCTAAAGTTGAAGATAGTTGGTTGTGGCATAAAATATTTTGTCATGTTAACTTTGATCATTTGATAAAAGTAAGTAAGAAAAATGCAATAAGAGGATTGACACAACTTGTGAAACCGAACAACATAATGTGTAAGGAATGTCAATTGGGTAAGTTGACTAGTTCTAGTTTCAAGAGTAAATCTTTTTCATCAAAGAACACACTTGACTTGGTGCATACTGATCTTTGTGGGCCTATGAGATATAAAAGTTATAATGGTGATAGATATTTCATATTTTTTATTTATGACTACTCAAGAATGATGTGGGTCACTTTCATGAAGGAGAAGTATGATGCATTCCAAAAGTTTAAAGCATTCAAGGCACTAGTGGAAAAATAATAAGGTAAAATTATGAAGTGTTTAAGATCTAATAGAGGAGGTGAGTTTACTTCTATAGAATTTGTCAAGTACTATGAAGATTATAGAATCAAGAGACAAATGTATGCCCCACGAACCCCACAACAAAATGGTGTTGTAGAGAGGAAGAATAGAACTATAGTGAATGTTGCAAGGACAATGTTGATTCAAGGTAATGTACCTAAGATGTATTGGAGAGAAGCAATTAGTATTGTTGTTTACACACTGAACTAGGTGCAAGTAAATAAAGGAACCAATAAGACACCTTGTGAGATTTGGTATGGTCACTCTCCCAGTGTTAAATATTTCAAAGTATTTAGCAATAGATGTTACATTAAAAGGGGTGATCACTTAGGAAAGTTTGATCCAAAAAGTGATGAAGGTATTTTATTGGGTTATTCTACTAAAAGTAAAACATACATGTGTTTCAATAAGAGAAGTAACAAAATGATTAAGAGTGCTAATGTAAAGATTGATAAATACCCTAAATAATTGGATGATTCAAACAAGCAAGTGACCGAGGATGATTGGGAAATTATGTACATTAAATTGGAAGTACATGAATTTAGCAGAACAAAACAATGTGGAAGAAGTGGTTCAATTGACAGAACATGAAGAAGCTCCTAGACCTGAACGGTAATACCTAGGTATGTAAAGTCCAATCACTCTGTTGATCAAATTATTGGTGATAAGAGTGTGGGTGTTCTAACCAAAAGAAATCTTAGAGAAACTACTTGTTTGATCTCAAAATATGAGCCTATAATAGTGAAGGAAGCAATCAAGGATGAAGATTGGGTAAGTGTTATGGAGGAAGAGCTTGATCAAATTGAGAATAATGAGACATGGAAACTTGTTCCTAGACCTAAAGATAAAAATGTGATTGGCACCAAATGGGTTTTTGGGAACAAACTTAATGAAAATGGAGATGTGATCAAGAACAAGGCAAGGCTTGTATGAAAAGGATATGCACAAGAAGAAGGATTAGACTATGGTGATACTTTTTCTCTGGTAGAAATATTAGAAGGGGTAATAATTGTACTTTCTTATGCTACATATAGAAATTCAAAGTTTGTAAAATGGATGTAAAATCTTCTTTCTTGAATGGTTTTCTTGAAGAAGAAGTATACATAGAACAACCAGATGGTTTTTCTTTAACAAAATAAAAGGACATGGTATGCAAGTTGCAAAATACATTATATGGATTGAAACAAGAACCAAGAACAAGGTATGAAAGGTTAAATTACAATATGATTAAGATTGGTTTTGATATAACATCTAATGATAGCAATGTTTATCTTAAAGTTGAAGGAGATAAGTTGTTGATAGCTAAAGTATTTGTTGATGATATTATCTTTGGAGGAGATAGTGAGATGAGTTTAGCATTTTCTAATGAAATGTAGGAGTTTGAAATGTCTATGATTGGGGAGATCAATTTTTTTATTGGGTTGCAGGTTTCACAATTGAATAATGTATATATATTAGTCAAACCAAGTATGTGAAAGATGTATTAAAGACTTTTGGTATGGATGATTCCAAACCAGTTGGTACCCCCCATGGTTACAGGTTGTAAATTATCTAAAGATGATGAATCTGATGTTATTGACACTACTTTATACAAATCTATGATCGGTAAGTTGCACTATGTTATTCATAGTAGACCGAACATTGCTCGAGTGGTTGGTATTATTGCAAGATTTCAATCAAATCCTAAGGAGTCACACATGGTTGCAGTTAAGAGGACTTTCAGATTTTTTAAAGGGACTACTGGTTATGGTTTATGGTATCCTCACAAAGGAATTTTAATTTGGAGGTGTATATAGATGCTTATTGGGAAGTAAATATGAATGATAGAAAGAGAACAAGTGGTGGGCATTCTTTTTTGGAGGAAGACTTGTGTCTTGGACAAGAATATGTGGCTGCAACAATTAATTGTACTCAGATTGCTTGGATGAAGAAAATTCTTGAAGGTATACAAGAAAAGGTAAATGAATTGGTAACAATATTTTTTGATAATATAAGTTTAATAAATATTTCTAAGAACTCGGTTAAGCATGCCAAGACTAAGAACATTGCAATTAAGTATCACTTTCTGAGAGAGAAAGTGTCAGAGAAGGATGTGAAGTTGGAATATGTACCAACAAAGGAGCAAATAGTAGATATTTTCACAAAGCCACTACCTAAGGATACTTTTGAGTATCTCAGAAGTAAGTTAAGGCTTATCCCCCTACCTTAACAGAACTAATATGTAGATGTTTCATCAATCCAATGGACTTGATGCTATATCTTTCACTTTGGATTGATGTCAAAGGGACTACTCCTCGGGGGGAGCAATCAAAAATAAGATGAAGACAGTTGCAACAAAAAGAAGACTTAGACATGTTGAGTCTTTGGCATTATTGTCAAAGGGGAAACTATCAGATGATTGACCCAAAACAAAGGAGAAAATAACAAATGAGACGGGGGGGAGTATCAGAGATGATGATCAGAGATTGAGGTATGTGTATCAAGAAAAATATGGTATTGATTTGGTATAGTTGGTGTTGCCATCAAATCCAAAGGGGGAGACTGTTGGCATAACTGATGATCAGATGAGTTGGGTATTTTATGGTATGTGTTTGATGCTTATCTAATGGTAGGATGACCAGTTTTGATGTTGGCATTGATGTCAACTAGGTGTTTATTTGTTGATTGTGTTCTTCATAAGAAGAGGAATGATTGGTTGAATGAATCTTGAATTGTGCTGAGTTTGCAGTATGTGATCGTGATGGACAATCCGTTGATGTCTCTAGATGGTATATCTATGATCACATAGGTTCAAGTTAAGTACATGTTGAGTTATGATCAGATGAACAGGTATAGGTAAGTTGGCAGAGCAGCAGATGACCAGAGTTGAATTATTTTCTCTATATGAAGAACATAAATGGATTTAGTGTGTGTGGTCGTACATATGTGATCTAGATAGGCATATATACCTAATCATATGACCGCATCATGATTGGAGATCAGAGGAATTCGTTATGAATATTTGAAGTGATGGAAATAGAAAGAATAGTGAACTACATGCTTGATCGGTAAAGTTGTTAGATCGGGTGATCTAATATCAACTAATGAATTATTTTATGCTCCAAGTGTCGTGGTGACGTGGAAAATATGACTTGTAAAGGTAAAACATGTTACAGTGATGAAAAAGGAAAGGGTTTCTCAAAGTTATGCATGTTTCTTGGGAAAGGTGATGAAAGTTTATTTTATTGGTCAAATTAAGGTGTGATGAGATTCCTACAACCAACCTGTGTTGTTGAGAAAGGAAAAACATTTTACAGACTTCCTATGGTGGTGAATGATGATTGAAGTATTTGTGTTAGGGTTTTTGGTTTCCCTAAGACCTAATATGTGTTGAGAAGTATAAGCACTACTTTCTTGTATTTTCAAGTGTGTGAGAAGGAATATTGTCAAGGCAAATGGGCTTCGATGTTCTGCATGTGAAGCAGAGATTGAGATTGAATTGGATTTGTATTAGTAGAAGAGAAGTGCTACTTTCTCATATCACTTTCACTTGTTGATCTCTAACAATTTCATCAAGAAAAATCCCTTGACCAAGTAGATCCTAACAGGTCTAATTTGTAAACCCTTTAATAGGGTGACACATTAACTTGTGTTTGAATTCCTTTAACCAAGCCACTCCTAACACTGTGAAGCTCCTAATAGGGATAAAGGTAAATCCCTTGACTGGGTAACTCCTAACATGGTCTTGCTCTTAAACGAGCCTACTGTGAGTTTTTAATAGGGCTAAGCTCTTAAATGGGCATGCCCGAGAAGAGTGCATTTTTCTTAGTGGGTTTTATCCCCACCATGGTTTTTCCCAAGTTGGGTTTCCATGATTAAAATACTGGTGTTATGTGTTGATTTTTGTGGATGATTATCTTTGATGTGATTTTTATTTCATGTTAAGGTTAAAAGGGTGAATGCATGTTGATAAGAGAGTATGAAAATGAATTAAAAGTGTCTATACATAGCAATGGCAAAGAAAACAAAACGGTAATTAATCTATGTGGCAACTAGTGACTCTAGCAGATTGATGAGCAATGTACACATCGATTCTATTGGAGTCTACAAAAAACCACGTAGCCTTCCTTAGCAAAGTCATGAACACGCGACTGCTTGGTATTTTGGTAACCAATCATCCATTAGTCGTACATGCGACTAAAAATGTGTTGGGTATGGAGTTCTTTGTGTCTTATCACCACCACAAAGTTAATCCATATATTGCCACGATGTTTTCAACCATGATAGTCTACATGAGGGTGATCAAGGAAAGGGATAAAAAGCTTTACCAAATGTTGTTTCTGCATGCTTTCTTGAGGGAGATCAATGCACCATTGGACAATATAGATGGTAATCTCCACATGTCACTCCCCCAAAATTATATTATGTATGTTGGATATGGGGTTGAGGTTTGTGAATTCCCTATGTTTGAACGTTGGAACCTGAGATATTGTAGAGGAGTTGGGAAGAAAAAGAATGAAGCATTTCTTTTCTTTTGAGAATAGAAAAGATTCTTCCTTAGACTAAGGATGGATAGGTCAAGGATTTCATGAGAATCAAAGGTATGTTGAGAGAGGATGACAAAGCTAGTGGTGATGAGGTAGACAATGTGCCTTATGAGGAGACTAATTGGGGTTTGGGGCGCAAGGAGGAGTGGATTGTTGACGATGATAGGGACATGGAGGACATCATGGCCAGTGAAGCCCATATCAACTATATATTGGAATGCTCAATTATAATGTGTAATGATGTTTCCCGAAAGATATGAGAGGCAGAAGGAGAAGAGGATGAAAAGGATGACAAGTTCGGTATTGGGGGTATGCAAGGGTATGAGGGCTTTGGGTCATGTCTGAAATTTTGAATTGGGACTTGATTTTTATATATTATGCAGTCTCTAATTGGTGAGGGTTAGCATTACATGTCTATAGTAGTTCGGGTATATAGGTCCCTAGTTTGCATATACATATTTGTGTGTGGGTGTCTTATAGTTTAGTGTTGTCTATGGTCATCATACTTTCTAAAAATTATGTAATTATTTGTTTACAAATATAGATAGGGGATAGATGAGTCACATGAAGAGTCTATTATCAGAATAGTTTAAATTTGGTCCTACATATGATGTAATACTTTTTTGGTTATTAATATAATATAAATTATGGGCATCACCCCATAGCGCAATGATAGTTGTGAACCCCCGATGAGAGGGGCATCCTTGGTTTGAATCACACAAAGAAGGAAAAAAGATTGGCATTCATGTATTCATATAGGTGACAAGTGTTAATTCTCGCTTGTCAGTTCAAGCTAAGTCGAAAGGAGAATTGATGTGTAGAGTTAGAGGAGAGAAGATGATTGGAAAGGAGGATGAATGATGTACAGGTCGAGCTAGAGGAGTAGGCTAGCGATCCAAGAGGGAAGGGAGGATGTCGAACCGAAGTTTGCAGAGGATTGTGCAGTGTACAGGGGTGGAGTATTGATGCAAGAGCATCCTGGGTGTAAGAGCAATCTTGCATCACCCAAAAATATTTCTGGTTTTGTTTTCAATAAGGGCTATCTTATGCAGAGCTTCTATTTATGGAAACTTACTATTTTTAGTAAGTTGGTCATATGATCTCAAAATGTTCCGGTTTCACAGTTGGAGGTTCATCCTAGTCATTTCAGCCAATTAGTTGAGTTTCATTGCCACATCATCAGTATTGGTGAAGTTATTGAGGTTTTTGGGTACGAAATCTTTCAGGTCAATTTTGAAGGCCTTAGAGGCTCTGGATTGCGATCGACCCCCAGCTGACTAGTGCTAGCGCATGTCAAGCACTGTAGATCTCATCATGGCGTTTCCAAAAAGTGGTTACAATAGAAAAATGGAGCTATGGTTAAAAAGTTATGGCCTCCGAAAGTTGGGTTACCTAAAATCATATTTTGTATTTCTTTTGAGCCGACCCTATTGTAATAATTGTGAAAAATAAATAATTCTATGTTTAGTCAGCCTAAAGGGCTAAATTTCTAGAACCTTCTCAAGCGGTGGAAATTGCCTATATAAGAAAGGTCTGTAGTGTTGTCTTAGGCAGTTCAGAGTAGTTATGGGTATTGATTCGAGGCTTTGTCCTACAGAATATTGTAAGGGAATGCCCATGTGGCTTTGCATATTGTAATTCTGAAAGTTTGTAATTCCACATTTGTGGAGATAATAAGAAGCCAATTTTTTGTTATTGCATATTGTTGTTGTTTCTCTATTTTTGTTATGTGTTTGTGGTATTAAGGGGAGCACCCTTCATCAAGTGGTATCAGAGTAGGAGTTCCTGAGTGTGTAAACAAATCATCGAGTGTGAGGCAATTTGCACCAGGATCGTGGGTTAGGGTTTCTGTGTAAATAGATCACCGACTGTGAGGCAGTTTGCACCAGGACCATGGTTAGGGTTTCAGTGATACGCATGAAAATACCTCCACAAAGGGAACGTAGCAGAAGAGCTAGTGTTGTAACACCTGAGGTTAGGGAACTGCACAGACAAGTGCGAGCATTGCAAGAGGAGATTCACAGGGGAATGAATCTTAATGTCAAAGACAAAAGTGAGGTGAAGTCGAAGAAGGAAATTCTGAACAAGGAGAAGTTGAAGTTTTGAATCAAGAAGAAGAAAAACTTTTCCAAGCCATTTCGAAGATCGGGAAGAGACCTAAGATTGAGGTCCCGACATTTTCTGGAAATCTTAACCCAGAGGAATTGATCGATTGGATCAATGAATGTGAAGAATATTTTGAGTATGAAGATATTGAGGATCCTGATCGGGTCAAGTTTGCGAAGGCCAAACTAAAGGGTCATGCGAAGATCTGGTGGTGAGAGATTCAATTGGAGTGAAATAGAAGAGGAAAGGATAAAATCACAAGATGGGATCGGATGGTGGATAAATTGAAGTGACAGTTCATTCCTGTTGATTATGAGCTTGACCTACTGAGGAAAATGCAAAGTCTAAAGCAAGCAAGAAGATCTATTTAGGAGTATAGAGAGGAGTTCTATCGAATCCTCATCAGAACAGGACATGCGAAAGCTGATAAGGAGAAAGTTTCTCATTACCTTAATGGGTTGAGGCCGAGCATACAGGAGGAATTGAATTTGGTTCAAATGAATAGTATTGAAGAGGCATACCAGTTTGCCCTAAAAGTAGAGGAAAAGTTGAACAAGAAGTTTGAGAGCAGACAAAGCGGAAGAGGTCGTGATGGAAGATCTGGTGGACGGTCATATGGAGATTGAAATGAAGATCCAAAAAAGCAGGATGAGGCTAGTAACAGTCAGAATCAGAGAGGAGATCATTTCAATCATTTCCATGATCAGAATGATAGAGATCAGAGAGGAAGAGGAAGAGGACAAGGATATGGAAGAGGAGGCTTCCGTGGAACATGTTTTCATTGCGGAGAAGAAGGTCATAGGGCATTTGAATGTCCTCAATGCCAAGGAAGGATAGACAGGAGAAATGAAGGTCAGGCCAGAGTTGCACATGTAGATGAAGATGTCAGATCATCACATTCTGAAGATGCTGAAAGAGGAGAAACGTTGATTAATAGAAAAGTCATGCTGAGTGGTGAGAATGAACCTGAACAAAGGAGGAGCCTATTTTGCACCAAGTGCAAGTGTGAAGGTAAATGTTGTGATGTAATTATCGATAGCGGAAGCACTGACAATTTGGTGTTAGAAGAGATGGCGACAAAGTTGAAGCTCAAGAGGTAGAAACATCCACATCCATATCAGGTTTCTTGGATGCAAGATGACCACAAGGTCATGATCAGTGAACAGTGCCTAGTGAAGTTCAAGATCTGCGGCTACCAAGATGAGGTACTATGTGATATCATATATATGGATGCATGTCATATGTTGTTGGGTAGACCTTGGCAGTTTGACAGATGTGTTGTACATGATGGTCGTGCAAATACCTATTCCCTGATAAAGGATGGAGTGCAACATAAGCTAAAACCATTGAAGGAAATAGAAGAAAAGGTATGTGGTAATGCAAGAATAACTTTTATTGATAGAGGAAATTTGTTAGATGGTATGTGACATGAGCATATGTGTTTTACCTTAATTCCAAAGGCTGGGAAAGAGGAAGTAGAAGATGTACCTGTAGAAGTTGCATAATTATTGAATGAGTTTCAAGATATTGTGTTCGATAATGTTCTTAATGGATTACCACCATTAAGGAAGATCAGTCATTAGATGGACCTAATTTCAAGAGCTAGTTTGCCAAATAAGGCAGCACACATAATGACACTAACAGAAAGAGAAGAGTTGAAGACAGATTTGAAGTTTAGTTCATCACATCATCCATAGATTGTATATGGCAGTAGTCCCAGAAATGCATCTGAGTTGAGGAAGATAGATAAAGGAGAAATAAGTAGTGTTGAAACTGAGGATTTTGTAGAACATTTGAAGAACATCCATGAGGAGATGAGGAAGCATATTACCAAGATGAATTCACAGTATAAGGCTAAGGCAGATGAGAAAAGGAGGCATAAGGAATTTCAGGTTGGGGATGAAGTCATGGTTAATTTGTGGAAGGAGCCATTTCTAGTTGGTACATATAACAAGTTGAAAATGAAGAAGTTTGGGCCATGTAAGATACTGAAGAAGCATGATTCAGGAAATGCATATGAGGTCGAGTTGCCTACTGAGCTGAATATTTCACCAGTATTTAATGTTTCAGATCTGAAAGAGTATCATGAAGGAGGTGTTGAAGATGAGGTTACCACAGCACAGTGGAGTATTTCAGCAACCAGTTCAGATATAAAGGAGATTGAAGACATACTGGATAGTCATGTTGGCAGAAGCACAAGGAACATGACATATGAAGAGTATTTGGTCAAATGGAAAGGATGACCTGTTGAAGATTCATCATGGCTAACAAAGGAGGAGGTTAACCGTCTTGGTTTCCCTCTTCACACCTGAGTCGTGACAGGGTCACTTCTCAAATTACCCCGGGTGTCTGATGCAGGAGCATCTTGGGTGTAAGAGCAATCTTGCATCACCCAAAAATATTTCTGGTTTTGTTTTCAATAAGGGCTATCTTATGCAGAGCTTCTATTTATGGAAACTTGCTATTTTTAGTAAGTTGGTCATATGATCTCAGAATGTTCTGGTTTCACAGTTGGAGATTCATCCTAGTCATTTCAGCCTACCAGGTGAGTTTCATTGCCACATCATTAGTATTGGTGAAGTTATTGAGGTTTTTGGGTACGAAATCTTTCAGGTCAATTTTGAAGGCCTTAGAGGCTCTGGATTGCGATCGACCCCTAGCTGACTGGCACTAGCGCATGTTAGGTACTATAGATCTCGTCATGACATTTTTGAAAAGTGGTTATAATAGAAAAATGGAGCTATGGTTAAAAAGTTATGGCCTCCAGAAGTTGGGTTACCTAAAATCATATTTTGTATTTCTTTTGAGCCGACCCTATTGTAATAATTGTGAAAAATAAATAATTATATGTTTAGTCGGCCTAAAGGGCTAAATTTCTGGAACCTTCTCAGGCGGTGGAAATTGCCTATATAAGAAAGGTCTGTAGTGTTGTCTTAGGCAGTTCAGAGCAGTTCAGAGTAGTTCTGGGTATTGATTTGAGGCTTTGTCCTACAGAATATTGTAAGGGAATGCCCATGTGGCTTTGCATATTGTAATTCTGAAAGTTTGTAATTCCACATTTGTGGAGATAATAAGAAGCTAATTTTTTGTTCTTGCATATTGTTGTTGTTTCTATGTTTCTGTTATGTGTTTGTGGTATTAAAGGGAGCACCCTTCATCAAGTATGGTGCAGGAAGCTCGGATAGTATAGAAGTAAGGGGAGGAAGCCAAGTGGAGTATGAGGTGGAGGTGGCAGTGATGCATGAAGGAGTATAAGGGTGGAAGTGGCATTCAATGAGGCGGAAGGGGTTTGGATGGTGACCATGGGTTAAAGTGGAGAAGATAATTGCATGAGACAAATCAGCAGGAGGTATTAATGCCTCAAATTTGAGATATCACCATGGGGATGGGATTCCCCCTTGTAATCCTATTGGTTCAAAGCTCTAGTCAAAAGAAATTACCAACGAAAATAATAATAATATAAATTATAACAAAATATCTTGTTACAATGTCATTGCATTCAATATCTTAAGTTTCAATAGGACACTGAACAAAGATAAGTACTACAAAAAATATAAAATTTGATTACATGATTGATAATATATCTCTGCTTGGAACAAAAAAATTAATGTGTATGTAGAAAAGAAAAAAGACTTGAAAGATCTAACATCATTTTTTATTAACTTTGTACTTGTTTAGAGGAAAACAAGATTACTAAAAGCACATTAGAAAAAAATAACTATAAACAAGAACAATAAAGTAGCATTAAGTAGGCTTTAAGTCAAATTAGATAACCTTTTCCAGTCTCCTCCTTATATGTGCTAAATTGGGTGCATTTGAAAAAGGTATGGATATCAATGAAAGCATATTAAAAATGTAAGTGGGAGATATTTTTCCACAGCAAGTTAATTTATGATATTGTTATCAGGATTCAACTATGTAGTTCTTGAGTCTATGTTTCATGAGTAGTGGTAAGTGTTCCATTCATTCGCATGAGAGATGCATTCTTGTGAACCACTACTCATGAAGCATGGGTCAATGAGTTTGACTCAAGAACTACACAATTGAATCCTTATATCAATATCACAATAAAAATTCTTTGATAAAAGATCATGCAAAAAGTAAAAGCATAGAAAAGGCAATTAAAATTAATTTATATTATAAATGTTTCAAATTGAGATTATATTATAATTTAATAATAATATCAAGTCATCATTCAATCAATGAAACAAGTTATATTTCGAGCTGAAGTTCTGACAAATACAAAATTCTACAAAAAATCTCTAGATTAGAGATGCATGTCAGAGTCTTTGCCCTTTGGGAAGTCTTTGCACGGGCTGGGAAAATTAAGATTATATTATAATTTAATAATAATATCGAGTGACAAGTCATCATTAAATCAATGGTATAAGTTATGTTTCAGGCTGAAGTTTTGACACATCCAAAGTTCTACAAAAAGCCTCTAGAATAGAGACACGTGTTAGTCTTTTCCCTTTAGGAAGTCCTTGCATAGGCTACCAAAATTAAGATTATATTATAATGTCATAATAATATCAAGTAACAAGTCATCATTAGATCAATAACATAAGTTCTCTTTTGGATCAAAGTTTTGACACATGCAAAGTTTTACAAAGGTATCCAAAATAGAGACACGTTTCAAAGTCATTTCCCTTTTGCTAACCAGTTAGTGAATATGGGTCTCTTGGAATGTTAGTCTCGTGGACGTAATTAAAATTCCTTTGTTCATTCATTCACTCTAACTGTTACTTAAGTTTTAACTGAATTGTGTTATTTTTTATTATTTTTAAAATCATCTTCTTAAATTTCATTATTAAATTAAAATTAGAATAAAAAATTAATTAATCAATGGTTGTTATAAAAAGAGATTAAATGAGTCCTTAAACCCTAAACCCTATCAATGAAAGTTGGTTTATCGTTGACTGCTTGTAATAAGTTATTGTTATGTTTTTTGCATTTGGTGGACAGCAAATATGGTGTGTGCAAAATAGTTTGCATTGGGAAATACCAAGCCCTTGGGGTTGGATGTGGCTCAGATTTTCCTTGTGCATCCAACCCAAAGGCTTGGATGACCATTTTAGGCTTGAGATTTATTTCTCTAAAAAAATTCAATAATTTCTCAAATTTTTGTTTGTGCTCCTCGTCAGGTTTGTATGTGTTTCAATGTAGACAAAAAAAAAAGCACCACAATATTGTTAAGCTCTTTGATAGCTATCTAACCATGTTTTTTGACAAATTTTGATTATGATAAGATATTCATCTCTAATTTATTTTTTTAATGTGTCTTTTCTTGTCAAAAACCAACATGTGGTGTTTTGGGCATAGATTTTGGCTCGTTCATCAAATTTTGAAACAAATTAGACTCCATTCTACACACTTTAAAAATTTAAATTTTTTTAGGGGAGAGCACACTCAAATTTTATTTTTTCAAGATGTGTCCACTTCAAAAATTAATAAAATATCATATATTCATAAAAAAATTGGCTGAAAAATCCAGGATAAACTATATGGTGCTAGCTAACTCCTCACCAAAATGATTTTTTTTTATTTTAAAAATGGCATTTTAGGGGGAGCACACTAGATGTTATGTTATGTTTTCTCAAAAAAGCCATACTTTGATTTGTGTGCTCCCCTATTTTGATACCCTTAATCTCGACCATTTTCAAAATAAATCGAGGGTTTATAAACCATATGCAATAGTAACCATGTCATTTGAGTCATTAATACAATTGACATTTGATTGAATAAATTAATGTCGTGAAAGAAGATTTTGGATTTTAATATAAACCAATAGAAATACAAATAAATTACATTTTTACAATCACTTTAAAATAGAGAATTAAGTACAAATTAAAAAATTTGTTCAAAATATTTAATTTGATTAAATTTTTGAAACCAACCTCTTGACTCTCCCTGATTGAGTCCCCCACCTACAGGGAAACCAAAATATTATAGTTGGTTGCCAACACAAAGTAAAGGCGAAATCATGACCCATCAAAGGTTGACAATATAACTTAAAAATTTTGTTCAAAAATTTTGTTTTTTGATTGATTGAATTGTTGAAACCAACCTCTATGGCTCCATGAATGTGTCGTCGCACCCCACCCCACTGAAAAACCCAAATATCATATTTGGCCGCCAACACAAAGTAAAGACAAAATCACGATCTATCAAAGGTTAACAATTTAATCATAGAATTTAAAATATGACAACTTTAAAAAAATAAATTAAACAACAAATTATTTTTGCAATGATCATTTAAAAAGTCAACTAGCAAAAAATAAGTAATAATATCAAAGTATGACATATACAATAGTGATAGTGTCATTCAAGCTATTAATACAATTGATATTTGGTTTAATAAATTAAATATATATTTTTCTAATCATTTAAAATGGAAAAATTAAACATAACTTAAAAGTTTTATTAATTATGTGACTTAATTGATTAAATTATTGAAACCGTGTGACTGAAAGACTATACCACTAATCTATTGTCGTGACATTAACATAATTATTATGGTGTATAAACATCACAATAAAATAGCAATCACACTTTGGTGTGCAATGGGTACGCCGAAAAGTTGTGGTAGGATAATAAGGGAGAAAAATGGTCTTTTTGAGGTCAATCGGTGGGCAATTTAGAAAATGGTGTTATTTGTACAACAAAGATATCAATGGAGAAGTGATTGCTTGAAATCAACAATGCATCTAGTTATAAGGATCCAAATGTTACTAAAGCAAAACCTAATGAACTAGGAAGATATAAATAGGCTCCATTGTTGTTAACATGGGCATGTTGTTTGTAATAGAGAGAGAGAGAGAGAGAGAGAGAGAGAGAGAGAGAGAGAGGGGGGGGGTAAGGAGATAGAGAAAGTGGGTAGAGAGTCCAAGATAGAGATATAAAAATAGAGGGATATGGAGAGGAGAAGGAGAAATATAGAGAGAAGGGAGATAGATAGAGATTGAAAAGATCAATATATAAAGGAGAAGAATAGAATGAGAGAGGGAGACATGTCTAGAGAGAGAGGGAGAGAGAGAGAGAGAGAGAGAGAGAGGGGTAAGGAGATAGAGAAAGTGGGTAGAGAGTCCAAGATAGAGATATAAAAATAGAGGGATATGGAGAGGAGAAGGAGAAATATAGAGAGAAGGGAGATAGATAGATAGAGATTGAAAAGATCAATATATAAAGGAGAAGAATAGAATGAGAGAGGGAGACATGTCTAGAGAGAGAGGGAGAGAGAGAGAGAGAGAGAGAGCGGAGGGAGGGAGAGAGAGAGGGGGGGAAATCTATAGAGAGATAAATATTGTAAGATAGAGTGATGGAGAGATAGAGATCTAAGGGGATATAGAGAGAGAAGGGGAAAGGGAGAGAGATAGAGAGACAAACAAATAGAGAGAAGTGGAGATAAAAAAAATAAAGGAGAGAGGGATAGGGAGTGTGATGGGTAGAGGAGGGAAAGAGAAGGGGAGGTAGGGAGGGAGGGAGACATAAATAGGGAGAGAAACAAATATTTGAGAAGATAAAGAGTGAGAGATAGAGATATATGGGAAGATAAATGGAGAGGGACGTAGAGATAGAGAGATTGGGGAATAAGGAGGGAGGGAGGTGTTGGAGTAAAATACCAAAGAGAGGGTCTCAGTGAATCAATGATATAACAATTTTATCTTCAGTTTTTAACTTGAGAAAAATTAAAAACAATGTGCAATGGAAACAAAATTTAGATAACTAGACAAGTAAGACACATACAAAGATCATAAAATAAACCCTTTGGAGAATAAAACCACTCGACTGGCTTATTTGAAATAATATTTTACAATGCCTCACTATTTATACATATGTCTCACTGACCATACTATCTCACTGATACTCTTTTTCAAAGCCTCACTAGCTGTATCTGAATTACAACATCTGATTTTTTTATACAGACTCGAAATATCTAAACAAGAATGATAATCATAACTTCATACAATACATTATTGAGTACATGTGACAGTCTATACTAAACAATGCATCATATCAAATTATGACCACTTCATTCTTCAACAGATATTTCTGCTTTTGAAACCAATGTGCATAATAAACTTTATAAACAATGAATGTTTCATAAAAATACAATCTCTTTCTTTTGTACACAGATAATGTTCCCATTTTCATGTTTATATAATGTTCCTTATGGTTAATCTGAAATAGAAGTGCCATCAAAAAAAAATGTATTTGTACCTTTTTCATATGACAGAATAAACATACATCAAAAATTGATTGTCATAATCAAACTTATCTCCAAATATCACAAGTTATAACTGAAACAGAGTAAATCTTAATCACAGGATTGTAACATGATTTTAGACAAAGACAAAAACATGTTGCAAAGCACATAACAACCCGAGAGGACTTTACAGTTAATATGGTACGCCCCTTAATCATCCAACACCATAAATCTCACAATGTCAAAAAATAATTTAACTAACCCCCATAAACTGAGAACCCCTTGGCTAGAGTTGAGGTGGTCTTCATCAGAGAATGAACAAATGTTTAATGCATATACAGACCAGGGTTAGACAGAAAACCCTTAACCTTGGAAGAAATCAAAACAAAAAAAACTCAAGCACAGAGAATGATACACTGATCTCATGCATATACTAGCGTTAAAAAAACACAAAGCCCTAAAAGCATGTTACCCTTTCAAAGACAACAAAATCCATAACTAGGATTTGAAGAAACTAAAATCATACCAAAACTCTGGTAACATGCTACGGGTATACCATGTCAATATAGTATAGACAAAACCCATATGCTAGGAATGTTATACGATCACATTCTAAATGGTTAAAAAAAATTCATTCAAACCATAACGAACACCACTTTCTTTTAAACAAATTAAACAATCAATACAAACCCATAAATAAAAATGCTTTACCATGGATAACAAAACTTAACAAAGAAATCATGAAAGGAAAACCCCTGTATAATCTTTCCTCGTATCTCCTTCATAGCCTTCCACAATTCTTTAATAATTATTGTCTCTACCACTCATTCAAACCAACTATTAAGAGTGTCTCATGTTTTTGCCGCCAACAAACTACCTTCAAAAACTCTCATGGTGATTCAATCTTGTACCCTAGCCCGTGCCCCTAGCTTGGTTGATCCCTAGCTCATTCAAGCTTTGATTTATTAACAAAATGATAATTACAAAATGCTTTAGGTTACAACTTACATGTCGATAAAAATGGCATGTCGTTTTATTCCTTTAATCACATCAATGCCCATATCACTTAAAAACTGATATCACAACCTTAGCACCACTCGATGTTAAGTGTTGTGTAATGCAACACTTAAAACATAAAGTTTTATAATCACCTAGGCAAGGCCAACTCAAAGGCTTTCTCCTACTGCCAAGAATATTACCTTTTCAAATATTTATGATATCAAAATACTCAAAATGACCAAGCAATATCCCAACTTGCTTTATACACTGACTTCAAATGCAAGAGCTATTACATTGGTAACTTGGAATGCAGATTTAGAACATAATGATGAACCTATAAGTCAAACTGAGCATCATATATTCTGACCATGATTACAGTGAAATTAGTAAGTCACATTAGGTATCAATACTAATAAAAATTGTCATCACACCAAATATATCCATGGTCTATGTCATGTATATATCAAGTTGCTTTCTAACTTACAGAGTGTATCAAAACATTGTATCAATGTCCATTGATCAATCAAGTACCAAAGACATATATTATATAACCAAGGTCAATATGTAATACAATTGAAGTATGTACTAGTAATCAAATGTCACTAAACAAATTCCACTAAACTGATCAAACCAAATGCCATCAAATGCTATTGAACTGATCAAACCAAATACCACATAAGAGCATGCATGACAAGTTAATTTTTGGCATCAAGGACAACACAAGTAGAGGAGAAAATGGGAGGGGGATATGGGGAGAGATAGAGGCGAGAAAGGAAGAGAAACGAGGAGATTTAGGTAGAGAGAGAGAGAGAGAGAGAGGAGAGAGAGAGAGAGAGAGAGAGAGAGAGAGAGAGAGAGAGAGAGAGAGAGAGAGATGAGAGAGAGGGGGGAGGGGGGAGAGAGAGAGAGAGAGAGAGAGAGAGAGAGAGAGAGAGAGGAGAAGAGAGAGAGGAGAGATGGAGATGGAGAGGGATAAGGAAAGTGATAGAGAGATAGGGAGAGAGATAAATAGGAAGATAGGGGATATAAATAGAGAAAATATGGATAGAGTGAGATAGAAAGGAGGAGGGAGATGAGGAGATAACAAGATTGAGATAGAGGGAGAAATCAAAGAATAAATATGGAGAGATGGATATAGAGACGCAAAGAAATTTAAATATAGAAATCTACAAAGAAGGAGAGGGAGAGAGATAGATGGATACATCGAGACACGTCTCTAGATATTGAGGGAAAGAGAGGAAGATATGGGTAGGGACTAAATAGAGCAAGATAGAAAGGGGAAGAAAATAGATAGAAGTAGAGGGGAAAATATAAATATAAATAGATAGGGAGATATAGCTCAAGAGATATAGAAGTAGACATGTAAAATAAAATTCAAACTTAGACCTTAATAAAAGATTAAAATATATTAAAATTCAAATAATAATTATAAAAAACTTAGAACAAATATTAAACTTATCAAGTTAATAAATTATTAAATAAAAATATAAAACAAATTTTAATTTTTTGGGATTGAAACATTAGGAAATTATGTACTTATAAATATAATTAACATATTAGAAACAATATTAAGAAAGATGGACTATATATTACAAATTTAAAAAAAAAAATTAAAATGAAAGTAAATATAATTCAATTTTTAAATAAAATTGAATTGGAAAAAAAACCAAGCTTAAAATAGTTATAAAAAAATTGAATAGTTTAAAAAAAGTAAAATCTACGGAAGTTTTAAATAGAAATATTAATAATAATTTTATTTATTTTTTAATTTCTAATATAAAATTTAAGTTGTGAAATATGTATTGATATTAAAATGAATTACATCAAAATGGACATTGAAAGGCCCTCTTCAATATTTTATCATATATATAATTAAAAATATTATTACAATGTTATATAAAATCTTTCAACTTTACTAATAAGCTAAAAAATAATATACAACATTAAATTTTAAAATTGTTACAAGTAGTGATTGTCGTTGCACCAAAAGATCAACCTGTTAATGTCCGATACAACCACTAGACTTATAGAAGACACGGGAGGTGGTTAAGCCATGTTGCAAATCCCGAGGGGAGAGCTGACCATTTTGCCAACAATCTCCCCCTTAGCGTTACCTAAGGGGATTCGAACCTGTGACCAAGCTCTGATACCACTGGTTACAAGTAGTGGTTGTTGTTGCACCAAAAGATCGACATGTTAATGTCTATACAACCACTAGACTTATAGAAGACACAGGAGGCGGTTAAGCCATGTCGCAAATCCCGAGGGGAGCGCTGACCATTTTGCCAACAAAAATTTTATACAAAATATTTTAGAAAGTAATCATTATGAGTAATTTTAAACATCTAATTAAAATTTTGATAAAATTATATATAAAAAAAGATTTCTAAAATTAAAAAATTAATAATAAATATAAACATATATTAATTCTAAATAATTTTAATTTCAATATATTTTTAAAAATATTGGTTATCATTGTAAATCTTTTAAATTGTTATATTTAAAATAATTTATAATAAAATATTATATTATAATTCTCAAAATCATTTATCTCTATCATTTATTTAACTTAGCAAATATAACCAAAATTAATAAGGCATAAACCATCAATTATTAATTAAACTAACTTAAAAGGCTATGTAATCTATTAATTAAGTGCAAACAAAATTACCGATCCAAATTTGATAAAGGAAAAATGTGAACGAATAAAAATGAAAAAAAAATGGAAAAACGTGTACAAACAAAATTACTGACCCAAATTTGATAAAGGAAAAACATGAGTGAACAAACATGGAAAAAGGAAAACATGAATGAATACGTGAAATCCAGCAATCATTTTGATTGTCTTGCACTTCTTTTTTAAGCACTCTGTGTTGTTGATGACTCCCTCTCCTCCCTTCTTCTCCCTCCTCTACCTATCTCTCTCCCTCTCTTCCCCATCTTCTCTCTCTAACTCCTCTACCTACTATCTCCCTCTCCCTACCTCTCACCCTTTGTCTTCCACCCTCTCTCTATCTCTCCCCCATCTCTCCCCTCATCTCTCCATCCCTCTATTCATCTATCCATATCTACCTTTGTTTTTCCTTTCTCTTCCCATATATCTCTATCTTTCCCTCCTATTCCCATATATTTATGTCTCTCTCTTTCACTCTCCCTCTCCATCTATAATTTATTTCTCTACTTATCTTTGGTTGGTTCCCTTTTGTCTCTCTCCCCTCTCCCCCCCTCTCTATATTTTTGTATATCTCTCTATTAGTCCTATCACTTTACCTCACTATCTACATATATCTCTCTCTCCCTCGCCCTTTTCCTCTATATCTCTTTATACCTTCCTATTTATCTACCTATCTTTATCTCTCCCCTCTACCTCTCTTTATTTATTTTTCTCCCTCTTAACTCTCTCACTCTATCTTCACATCTACATATGTTCCTCTCCCACTCCATCTCTAAAAATGACTCCTCTATACCCATCCATCTATCTCCCTCTCCTCCTTTCCCTCTCCATCTTCCTAGATCTTTATATCTTTCCCTCTCTATCTCAAAGTCTCCATATTTATTCTACCATATCTTCATGTATCTCTCTATCTCTCTACACATACCTTCCTTAAATGAGTGTAGTTGTATGAAGTATTTAGTGATTTTTTCCATAGAGATTTCCTTTCCCTCTATTACACCTTTTCCACTCTACTATAACATATTAATTGCTTGAATTTGTTTATAATATTCACTTTGAATTGGACAACACACATCTTGCAAAATCAAAATACAAGAGCTAGGCTATTTTTAAGCAGCGATTGAATGTGTTAAGAAGTGGTGAGTGGTTTCTAGCAGGTGAATAAATAGTGAAGCAAAATGAAGGCTAGAGATATTTCATGAGAAAATAGTACATGTCAACAAGAAACACATTTTAATAGGGGATACATAGTGTCAGCAATAGGGCTCATGTGCTTTGCAAGCAAGTGGTGTATGTGTACGTTCTTCTGGTTGATTATTTCCTTATTTACTTTTCATTTTTTAGTCAATTCATTACTTCATTCCACTTTGGCAGGGTCTCGTAAATCTTCAAACATCATCATGAAAAATGGAATTCAAACATTTCCTAACTGTTTACGATTTCTTTTTCTAATTTTATAATTACATAGCATTAAAGTAGTTTATGGGGACATGTATTATCTAATTACTGGAAAAAATAGGTTTGAAGGGACCCGAAACCCTTTACAAATCTAGCAACATAAGATCAGAAGGAAAGAGTTCAACAACAAAAAAGAGGCATACAACAACAAACTGTTAGGATTAACAAGGCAGAAATAACAATTATGTGCAAATATAACTAATATCAAAAAATAATAAACCACACAGAATAGAACACAAGACACACAGATTTAACGTGGTTCACCCAATCCCTGGGCTACGTCCACCAACAGCGAGTCCAATATTATTATTATCCAGTGATTACAATCCGTAATCCCTTACAGCCCAATTCTGCCGCAAGTACTAAAATCATACATCATGAAAATCCCTAACCCTAAGCCATATTATATAATATTTTCCCGCTTTAGGGTTAGAATGAGTTATAAGTAGTCGGCCCAAATAACCAAAAAAGTAGTCGGCCTCAAAAGTGTACAGTAATTTCCTGGATAGTACTTTCCTGATTAGTCACCACAAGCTAACAATCTCCCACTTGGTGACTGATCAGTATCCACACTATACTAAAAAACCTCCCACTTGGAGACTGATCCTGTAGCAATACTGCTACCCACATGAGGCTCCCACTGGATTGAACCACCTTGGACTCAGCTGTTCCTTTATTTTGTTCAGTCTAGAAGACCAACTGAAGCTGAACATGAGTTCAACTTCTCCCTTGTTACTACCTTTGTAAACATATCTGTTGGATTATCATCAGTATGAATCTTTTCCAGCCTTAACTGTCCATCATCCAAAACTGATCGAATGAAATGGTACCGCAACTGTATGTGTTTTGTCTTTGAGTGCAAAGCAGAATTCTTTGCAAGATGAATGGCACTTTGGCTATCTGTATGTAGAAAATTATCCTTTTGTGGATGTCCCAATTCTTCCATGAAGAATTGAAGCCATATCATCTCCTTGGTTGCCTCTGTAGCAGCAACATACTCTGCCTCTGTAGTGGATAAAGCAACCACCTTTTGTAGTCGAGAAATCCAACTCACGGCTGTCCCACCAACAGTAAATATATAACCTGTAGTACTCCGCCTGCTATCTATATCTCCTGCCAAATCTGAGTCAACATAGCCTTGTACAGTAGTAGTAGAACCCCCAAAGTGTAAACACTTACTGGATGTGCCTCTCAAATATCTGAGAATCCATTTGACTGCATTCCAATGCTCAATACCAGGGTTACTCATATAACGGCTAACGACTCCCACTGCGTGTGCAATATCTAGCCTAGTACATACCATAGCATACATTAAGCTCCCTATAGCTGAAGCATAAGGTACCTTAGACATTTTAGTCTCTTCTTCTGGTGTCTTGGGACACATATCCTTAGTCAATTTCAAATGACCAGGCAAAGGTGTGCTGACAGCTTTGGCATTTTCCATAGAGAAACGTTGCAACACCTCAATATAATCAGCCTGAGATAGAGACAATTTCCTATTTTTCCTATCTCTACAAATTTTCATACCAAGGATTTGTTTTGCTGCCCCCAAATCCTTCATAGCAAAAGATTTTGCTAACTGTTGTTTCAACCCCTTAATGTGATCCATGTTAGACCCAGCTACAAGCATATCATCAACATATAAACATAAAATAATGTAGCTTTCATCATCCAACCTCTTAAAATAAACACAATGGTCAGAATGACACCGACTATATCCATGCCCATTCATAAAAGTGTCAAATTTAATATACCATTGCCGAGGTGCTTGCTTCAAGCCATATAAACTTTTCTGCAATCTGCACACCAAATTCTCCTTACCCTTGACCTCAAATCCTTGTGGCTGAACCATATATATTTCTTCATCCAAATCACCATGAAGAAAGGCTATTTTAACATCAAGCTGCTCTAAATGCAAATCTTCAGTAGCCACGATACTTAAAACAGTACGAATAGAAGTCATTTTAACAACTGGAGAAAATATCTCATCAAAATCAATACCATGTTTCTGTGCAAATCCTTTTACGACTAATCTGGCTTTAAATCTTTTCGTACCTCCATCCTCTTCTTTGATCCTGTAAACCCATTTATTCTGTAAAGCCCTTTTACCTGCAGGTAACTTACATAAATCCCATGTCTGATTTTTCAGCAAAGAGTCCATTTCATCTATCATTGCAGACTCCCACTGAAGCTTTGTATCCACCTGCACAGCTTCATTATAACATTCAGGTTCACCAGCATCTGTTAACAGAATAGAATACAAAGATGGAGAAAATCTTTCTGGAGGTCTACTTAGCCTTGTTGACCGTCTAACACTCACTGGGGTGTGTGGTATTTGTTGTTGCTGTTGTTGCGGAGCATAAGGAACTACTGGAACATGAACTTGTGGAGTATCATCCAGTACTACATAGTCATTTTCTTTCTTCTCATGCTGCAGCAACAGATCTTTGTACAATACTTTCTCATTGAATATGACATCCCTGCTTCTTACAATTTTATGATTTTCAAAATCCCAAAGCCTATAACCAAATTCATCAATGCCATACCCAACAAAGACACATTTCTTTGACTTAGCTTCCAGCTTGGTTCTATTTTCAGAATCTATAAGTGCAAAAGCTTCACAACCAAAGGTTTTGAGAAAAGAATAACTCACCTTCTTACCACTCCATGCTTCCTCTGGAATACCACAATCCAAAGGAGTAGAGGGGCCTCTATTGATTAAATAAACAGCAGTGTTCACTGCCTCTGCCCACATATTTTTGGGTAGCCTAGCATGCAACCTCATACTCCTTGCACGCTCCATTATTGTCCTGTTCATGCGTTCAGCCACTCCATTTTCTTGTGGAGTTCTTGGTACAGTTTTCTGCCTACGAATACCATTAGAGGAACAATATTCTTCAAATTCTGTGCTGCAATACTCACCACCATTATCAGATCTGAGACATTTTAACTTTTTACCAGTCTCATTCTCAACCAAGCATTTCCATTTCTTAAAAGTTTGAAATACATCAGATTTCTGTCTAAGGAAATAAATCCATACTTTTCTTGTTGCATCATCTATAAATGTAACATAATATAGAGAGCCACCAAGGGAAGATACCTGAGCTGGTCCCCATACATCTGTATGCACAAGCTCTAATCTCTCATTTTTCTTTTCCTTCCCACTCTTCACAAAACTAACTCTTTTTTGTTTTCCATAAACACAACTTTCACAGAAATCCATATTGACACATTTTAGACCAAGTAAAACTTTCTTTGAATGAAGTAATTTCATACCTTTTTCACTCATGTGCCCGAGTCTGTTGTGCCACAGTGCTGTGTCAGAATCTACAGCAATAGTTTGATGTTCTTCCTGCTCAACTGCAGCCACTGTTCCTGAACATTCATTATCTTTTGAAACAATTAAAGTAGAAGGAACAGTATGACCTGTACAAAGATATAAGGTGCCTACTTTCACACCTTTTGCTCCTACTAAGGAAACTTTTGAAACCTTCCAATTTTTATCATTAAAAGTAACTGTGCAACCCTCATCACCCAGTTGCCCTGCTGAAATTAAATTCCTACTCAGCCTTGGAACATGTCTTACCTCTTGTAGTAGCCAATGATTCCTATTCTGCAACTTAATCTTAATTTTTCCCTTTCCAACAATCTGACAGGGTTCATTATCTCCCAAATAAACTAGCCCAAAATCCCCTTGGACATAATCAACAAAATAACTTCTATGGGGTGTAGCATGAAATGAAGCCCCAGAATCTAAAACCCATGAATCATCAATACTTTCTAAGGACAAGAGAAAAGCATCTTCCTCAGATTTGTTACTTACCACATTTGCCTCCTTGTTTCCATCATTTTTGTCTCCTTGATCTTTCTTCCGAGACCAACAATCTTTCTTCTTATGACCTGGTTTTCCACAGTACCAGCAATCATTTGGCCCTTTAGATTCGGACCTCTTTCTCTTTGATTTTCCTCTTGATTTCCCATGATTTCCAGAGTTGTTTCCTCTATCTCTTGTTCTGCCTCTGCTTTCTGTGTTCAATACACTACCCGATGTGGATGCCCCTAAGCTTTTCCTACGAATTTCCTCACTCAATATAACACCAATAACATCATCATACTTTAGGGTATTAGAACCAGAAATAGAATTACTAACAGCCATTACCAAGCCATTCCAGCTTTCTGGCAAAGAACACAAAATCAAGAGAGCCCTAACCTCTTCATCAAAAGTAATTTTAACTAAGGTTAATTGACTTGTAACTGTATTAAACTCATTCAAATGATCAGTAACTGATCCACCTTCTACCATTTTCATATTAAATAAACGCTTCATAAGAAATACCTTGTTTGAAGCTGAAGGCTTTTCATACAACTTCGCTAGGGTTTCCATCAGATCTTTAGCTGTCTTTGCTTCAGTAATATTGAATGCCACCGATTATGCCAAGCATAGACGAATACTCCCCAGTGCCTTCCTATCCAAAAATATCCCAATCCTCCTGAGACATTGATTGCTCTTTCTTGGCTACTCCCTCTAATGGCCGCCATAGATCCTTCTAATAGAGATAATCCTCCATTTGCATCTTCCATAACTGGAAGTTCTGCCCATTAAACTTATCAACCTTCAGCCTACCCTCGTCTTCCATTTCTCCCACTTAACCGAGAGACTCTCCCACTAACTCGTGAGACCTGATTCAGAGAATAGATGAAAGAACGAACGAAATAACCTCGCTCTGATACCACTTGTTAGGATTAACAAGGCAGAAATAACAATTATGTGCAAATATAACTAATATCAGAAAATAATAAACCACACATAATAGAACACAAGACACACAGATTTAACGTGGTTCACCCAATCCCTGGGCTACGTCCACCAACAGCGAGTCCAATATTATTATTATCCAGTGATTACAACCTGATTACAATCTGTAATCCCTTATAGCCCAATTCTGCCGCAAGTACTAAAATCATACATCATGAAAATCCCTAACCCTAAGCCATATTATATAATATTTTCCCGCTTTAGGGTTAGAATGAGTTATAAGTAGTCGGCCCAAATAACCAAAAAAGTAGTCGGCCTCAAAAAAAATTTCCTCGGGGGCTGCCGCCCGCAAACCCCCGCTCGGGGCCCGGCCCGGCCCCGAACCCCGGCGAGGTCGGGAGGAAAAGTGTACAGTACTTTCCTGGATAGTACTTTCCTAATTAGTCACCACAAGCTAACACAAACTACCCAAAAAAGGGACTACATAGATAGCAGCATAAGTGATAGAACACCAGCCCAAAGACAACAGAAAACACAAAAAAATAGCACAGGACCCAGCCTAAGCATCCGCATACATAACCTCTACTTTTTCATCAAGCGTCTTCTCCATTTTGGCCTAGATATATTCCATCCAACCAATAAAACTTTTCAGCTCTTTAATATTCTTCTTCATAGAAGGGGATTTTTTCTTGTTGCTCCCATGGGTTCTGGAACTGGGGCCTTCACTATCCACCAGGGGATCATTTTTGTGTTCACTGTCCTCCTCCGGAGCTTTATCCAGCAAATTGACCAAGGCCTTGAGGTTGATGCTGGAAGCCTTCATGTTTTCCTTGCTATGTTGGAGGATGTCAATAAGAGTTTTATCAACTTTATCCATTCTAACATGGATGTCCATAGTAGGGGTGTTAGAAGTGCCTTCCTTAATAAAAGAATCCACTTTCTCCTGGAGGTTTGCATTATTTGCTTCAAGTTTCCTACACTTCAAGTGGAGCCTTTTTATCTCATGGAAGCACCATTTGTTGAATCTGAAGGAGTAGAGAGCCTCAGCTTTGGCAGTTTGCAGAGCACCAGTAGTAACTTTCTCTTTGTCATCAAAGTCTTCAAAAATCAACTTGATGGAGGACTCTATAATTCTCCTCTCACTGTAATCCTCACTACCCTCCTGAATATTGTCCTAAGAATCTTGGGAAATGGGTACATCATGCCTCACACCACCAAAAAAATCATCCATGATGGAAACCTCCTCTTTGTGAAAGTCCCTATCAATTTTGTGCTTCTCGGCATACTGAATAGCAGTGTCAACAAGATCTTCCAGGGTGTGGGAGTTGTGCGGCATGGCTTCTTCTGAATTGGCCCCATTAGTAGCTTTTTCTTTCAACTCCACCACATCTTCCTTATTCTTGTTATACAGGTCCTCTCTCTCAGGCATTTCCTCCTTATCAGTGCACATAGGAGCAGAATCAACTTCCCTAGGATGGGAGTCTCCTATATCCTTCTGGTGGGTTCCTTCATCCACTTTATTTTTAATCTATGTCATCTTCTCATTTTCCTTATCAGAATCCTTGTTGTTAATCTCCTCGTTACCACCATGGGGGGTGGTGATGTCATCAAAATCATTAGTATCCTCCTTATCCTTGTTAGGGCTCTACATATTTTTATTCTCTCCAGTCTCACCCTCTTCAAAGTCCTCAGTCTCATCCTCCTCAGAGTATTCACAGGCATCAGTCTCCCTCGAGCAAATTTTCTTTGAACTACTACCCATATTATCATTAGCCTTCCATTTAGCAGAGCCTGACTTGGGAGTCATAGGACTCCATTTGTTCTTTCCCGAAGAAGGGGTAGAGCTAGGGTTAGGGATAGTACTCTTAATATACTCATAAATCAAAAGAATCAAACCCTCATGCCTAATAGATTTCTTAGGTGACATCTTATGCTCATTGAGACTTTTAACAAGAGAACTATGAAGGTAGTAGGGAATGTTAATAGTATCCTTGTACCTAAAATGGTTGAGAAACATAAAATGGTTGGAATGAACCCGAGTAAATTGACCATCTAGGGTGAAATACTCCATCACCACCTGCAAAATGTTGCACCATATCTCCTTGATTTTGAAGACATCAATGTAACCTTTGGATCTAGCCTCCTCAAAATCTAACTGCTCATTTTCAGATTTGGTGAACTTTTTGGTTGCCATATCCAAAATCTTGCGATTTTTGTAAAACCTCTAACCCACATTGGGAATGTCGGTGACTTGAGCAATTATCTCCACAAAGAGCTCCACGGTTCTACCCTCCATAGATATAGAATCATTTTTCCATCCCTCAAATAATTTTTGAGTGATCTCCTTGTCGAATCCATGTAGCCTTTCCAGAAAAGGGGTCACTATGCCTTTCTTTAGCTTCCGCCAAACCATAGCCATGTCGGCACCCTTAAGCTTCTTACAATTGTCAGGTTCCTCTTGTTTCAAGTCACCACCCATAGTGAAGAAATTTAACAACAAAGGGATCTTTTTAGAATTATATAAGTGCTTATCAAAGTTGTTTTCTCTATAAATATAGGCAAGAGTGGAAATCATAGCCCAGAAAGTGTGCAAACTAGAAATAATAATGATACTAAGTAAACAGTTCCACACTTTCCCATAACTACTTCTAGACTCTATAGCGCTCAGGTGAGTCTCATTAATCATATCAAATCTTGCCTTCCTTATGAGTGATTTTATCATAATTAATTATTGATTTTGTATCCTCTTTGAGTTCTTCCTCATTGTCCCAAATGATGACCTCATTAGAATTCACTCCAATATTTACCAAGCTGTCCGCCATGGTATTACTTTCGCAGTACACATGAGATATGTGGATTTTGGTACAATTGGCAATGGTATTTTTCACCTTGGATATGACATTCTCAATGGTCCATGAGGGAGTTGTGTTTCCTTTAAGACAGTTAATAATGTTCATGGAATCACCTTCCAGCCATATATTCTCAAAATTGAGACTACTAGCAAGTTGAAGGCCAAAGTAGGCTCCCATAGCTTCCGCCATATGGTTATTTTGAATTCCCAAACGAGCAACATTAGTAGCTATAAAATTTCCAGTGCAATCCCTGATAATACTACCACAACCCACTGGACCAGGATTGCCCTTGGTAGCTCTGTCAAAATTTATCTTAATCCCTCCTATAGGGGGAGAAATCCAGACACTTTTCTCATGATCCTTAGTCTTCATGTCAGAATCCTTACAATTCCGTCTGTGCTGGGTGATTCCTTTCGAAAGATTTTCCAACATTCCTCTCTTTTCTTTATCAAACACCAGGGAAGGAATACTGCATCTGTCCCGAAAGATATGGTTGTTATGTTATTTCCAAATTCTCCAAGCAATATGAGGGGTAGCCAACATCCATGTATTTTTATCCCTTTCATTTGCATTAGGACAACACCACTGCTGGTAGAATTCCTGGACAGAGCAGGGAAAAATCTAGCATAAGGGCCAATCCTACAAAAAGAAAGACCACACCTGCTGAGAAAAAGGACAATGTAAAAAAAGATGGTTAGTATCTTCCTCAGCATCATAGCAGAGACAACATCTATTTGGCATGATGAATCCCCTCTTTTTAAGGTTATCAATCGTAAGAGCTTTGTTTTGGATGAAGATCCAGTAGAATATCTCAATTTTGGGAGTAAGATTTTTGTTCCAAATCCTTGACCATAAGGGGATTTCCTCAGGCACCCCATATTGAAGATTGCTAGCAGAGACCACCAAAAAGGAGCCATAATTAGTAGAGGGGCCCCAAATCAGAGAGTCATCCTTGTTGGCATAACAAAATTTAGTCAGAAGGGCTTTGTAAATAGCTTGAAAAGAAGGGCTGAATGCAGCCAGATTCACCCAGTAGTTATTAATCCAGTAATCTTTCACTTTAGGACCAAATCTAGTAGTGCATCTTAAAATCTCCTCAGGATTATCAAACATGAAATTCAAAGGTTTTTCAAACAACCACGGGTCTTTCCAGAAGTTAATTTTAAGGCCATTTCCTAGTTTCCAGTGTTTACCTTTGCTAGCAATATTTCTGGAATCATTAATATTCCTCCAGAAAATAGAACCCTCAACTTTCTCAGAGCTGGACAAAACATGATCAAAGGAAGGGGTATCATAAAGGTATTTATGTTTACAAATGGTGTTCTAATCCTTGGTTTCTCCATAAATTCTCCATAATTGTTTAGACAATAGAGCTTTATTCATAATCTTGATTGGTCTGAGACCCAAACCCCGCAAATATTTTGGTTTGCACACCCTATCCCAGGCTATCAGAGATATGTGATTTCTTTCCTCAACCCCAGACCAAAGGAAGCATTTAAGAATACTATCAATTTTATCAGAATATTTGGAAGGAATCTTAAACAGGCTCATAGCATACACCATAAGGCTTTGAAGAGAAGACTTGATCAGGGTAAATTTCCCAACTTGGGATAAAAATAATCCTTTCCAACTAGCCAATTTGGTATAGAATCTTTCCACCAGCTGATTCTAGAAAGAATCACTAATATTAAGGCCAAGAGGTAGACCAAGATAGGAGGAAGGGAAAGAGCTGATACTACATTCTAAAATTATGGAAATTTTAAGATGTCTTTCCTTAGGGGTGTTCATGAAGAACAAAGAGCTTTTGGACCAATTGATAAGCTGACCAGTGGCTTTAGTGTAAAGATTCAGGGCCGATTCGAAAGCTCTAGCTTCCTTGATAGTTGACATTCCCATCATGATGGTATCATCCGCAAACTGAGCATGAGAACAAGTTAAAGGGTTGGATGAGGGGCAGAGACCTTGGATAACACCCTTAGAAACCAAAAGTTGAAAGTATCTTCCCATGCTTTCTGCCAAAAGAGTAAACATAATAGGAGATATAGGGTCTCCCTGTCTAAGACCTCTGGAGTTTTTGAAGAACTTGGAAGGGGAACCATTAATAATAACTGCAAAGGAGGTAGTAGAGATCAGTTAATAATAATTTGAATGACTCTCTCATTGAAACCAAACTGCTTAAGAATCAGACATAAAAAAACTTCCAATCAACATGGTCATAAGCTTTAGCCAAGTCAAGTTTGAGGATAAAGCCTTGCTTGTCTCCCTTGATGGAAGAGTGAATGTTCTCATGAACCAAAACAATAAAGTCAAGAATTTGTCTTCCAAGAATAAAACCATTCTGCTGAGGAGCTATCAAATTAGGAAGAATTTTCAGAAGTCTAGTAGTTAAGATTTTAGAGAAAATCTTATAGAAGGAGTTGCACAGACTGATGGGCCTAAATTGATCAAAAGATTGGGCTCCAGCAATTTTAGGGACCAAGGCAAGAAAAGTGTTATTGATTTCTTTGAGAAGGGTTCTACAACCAAAGAATTTCTTCACAGCATTCAAAACATCCTTCTCAACAGTAAGCCAGAATTTTTGAAAAAAGGACATAGGGAATCCATTTGGGCCAGGACCCTTATCACCTTCAAAAGAGAAAACAACATCCTCAATCTCCCTATTGGAAGGAATAGCCTATAGAGTCTTATTTTAATCTTGGTTTACAATACTAGGAATAGCTTCCAGTAACGTATCTTGGTTGTCCCTATCAAGATTAATATCCATAGAGACATGATTAAATATCCCTAAGGTTATAACGTATGGGGACATGTATGTTGCATCAATTCACAATAGGCTATAAAAATCTAATAAAATAGGTAAAATCATTATGTTTCATGGGCCTCAACATCAATCTAACTTTCCTTTTTAATTTTTTTTAAGTATTCAGGTTGTCTTTTTTATTTATATATTTTGTGAAATTAATATATTAGTAATAATTGTGTATATTAATAATTGTGATTAACAATTAATAATAAACATACTGGCATGATAAGAAATAAAAACTAACTAATCAGATATTATATAAAATTAATCATAAATATGATTAAATTTCTATATTATTAACAATAATAATTACTATATGTATTTTTTTATTGTTAGATGCTAAATATGTAATTTGTATTGTATAATATTGGTATTATCATTAAAATGATATATTATAATGATTAATAATGTTTTAAATAATATATTATAATATAAAATTATTATATTTATATGATTAATTCTAAAAATTATTAATTTATATAATACATATAATCTAAGCATTTGATGTTAGTATATCTAAGATATAGATCGTATTGTTACTAATATTAGGTGGTATAGTTGATTTCAATCTTTTTAGGGGGGGTTTGATAATCATATGTTTATCATTATAGTTGGTTGGGTGTTAAGTTTAGTGTGTATCAGTTATATGTAAATCCTTACTAATTAATATATACACCATTATAGTTATAATGAGTTGAATTATCATGGCATCTTGGGTGTGCTTACATTTAACAAGGGATGGTTTTGGTTTCTTTAGTATGAATATATTAATATTATTAAAGCTCCAATACAACCCATCTATTAGAGAGGCCTATATGGATTTGAATGATTTATCTTTGTATCTCTCAATGATATTTAGAAATGCCCAAATGGTTAAACTATAAATATTTGTTTATAGGATAGATAAAACATTACACTACCCTCTATTTTTCTATCAACAATGGTTAAATGAAATACATGCGGTACTTTTTATTCCTTAAGAAACCTTGATTAAATGCATGAGAATCTCAACCAGCATGGTTCTGCTAGAAAGGACATAGAAATTGATTTAGCAAACAAGTTTTATGAGTCAATATGAACATAATATGGGAAGAATGGATTGGAAATGGTAATTAAATGTTAAATGGGTAGAAGTGTGTTATATAGCAAGTAACTATGAACTGGATTATGCATTACTCTTGACTATAAATTTGATTGGTTTAAATACTATCCAATGACATGATTAATATGTTAATGTTCAAAGGATATAAAGTATTGTATAATATAAAATGAGGATCATGTAAAGGGCTATTTCCCCCAGTTTATATTACACATTGGAATGCAAAACCACCCCAAGACAAATATGATTAACACCACTTGGAAGATGCCAATGAAATATCCATGCTTGAGGAGTTTGATTCCTTTTTTTTATTTATGATTAAGAGAGAAAGGGGTGATATCGATATAGGAAAAAACTAAATAAGCACAAATCTATTCTAAGTCAATTAAGAAAACTAATGTGAAAGAAGAGAGAGAATTATTTGAATGCATTTGGAAATGAAATAGAAAGAGTGAACTTTCAGCCCTGAATATCTGACTATCAGAGTATCAGAATGAGTTGTAGTCACGGATCTGATACCTAAAGGTTGTGAACTGACTCCCTGCCAAATTTTAGTAAAAAATGGCAAGACCAGAGCAGGCATTTGATGTGTTCCCAAGAACATATTGTCTTTGGAGATGTGTTCCTAACACTTTTAGATGAAACTTTCACAGAACCTACAACTATTCCTGTACTACCCATAAAAGATCTGACAACTTTGTAACCTATTCCTACATATAGAAAAATGGGGAGAAGGTTGGGAAAAGGGGTTTTCCTTGGTCAAACCCCTATTTAGGAGTCAAGCTTGAAATTAAATTAAAATTACATAATGAAAGAAGCAAGATCTGAAATACAAATCACCTTATACCCTAATGGTGCAATGCTTCTTTGGATGTGATAACAAGTGTTGATGCAAAAGCTTGATCTCCACAAAAACATAATTTGAATCATGAAACCAAAGTCTTGAATGATGGATGTTGTATTTTTCCACAATGCTTGATGAAGAAGAAGAATACTATGAAGGATTGAAGACTTGGATGCTTGATTATAGAAGGGGTCTTGAACTTCAATTTACTTTCTTGATCATGAATGCTTGGAAAATTGATATGGAAAACTTGCACTTGATAATGGATCCTTAAATCCAGTAATTGATGTAAAAATGAGTAGATGTAGGGATTTTATATACTAAATGCATTATTTAGAGGGTTAAAACTCTGGAAGGCCAACCACAAGAACTTTTCTCCTATAAAAACCTCAAGACGGGACCCTACTCCAAATCTTGGCCTAAAAACCTAGGAATAGATTGCCATTGGTGATATATTCCACCCTAAATAGGATAAAATTTAGTGTAGGGGTCCCGATCAATCAATAAATGTAAGCTAAGTATAGACAACTCATTATGATGTCGAGAAAATATCCCAAAGCCATAAAAAGTCAAATAGGGCCTAAGAGATTAAATGAATTTTGTGATTGGAGGAAAAATAGAGGAGGAAAGTTAGAAATAAGGTCTTAACTCAATTTTTGAAGAAACTGAATCAATATAAGACCTATAATGTTAATTTTAAGGTTGAATACATGTTAGAAGAATGTGAAATTAACGTGGGAACCCATAGATACTAAATTGGGGCTAAAATGAGCACCTAATTAAGGGTTCTTACTTTTTAGGATATTACATTTAGCCCCCACTTTAGCAGGAGTATGAGTCCACCTCATTCTCATGATAAAGTAGAAGAAAGAGAGAGAAATATGAGAATTATGAGAAAACTACAAGGAAATTTAAGATATCACTAAGTTTAAGGACACATGCCCCCAAACCAAGGATCTTAACTTGTACATCCATGTGCAAGGACATGTAACAAAACAAAAAAAATCCTAAAGCTTACTAAGATTCCAAGTCAACTAGTTGAAGAGACCTCACTAAATAAAATGTTTCAACCGCTAGCATCATGCTCAGAAAGCTATTGCAAAAGCACAAGTGGTCACCTGAAAATAGAAAGAGAACACATCAAAGATCTGATAGGACTCCATGATTCAATTGAATAGAAAAGTGTGTTATGCTATGGAATCATGGAGGAGATGAATACAATCATGGATGACACATGCTAGGCAATTATGTTGCACTAGGTGATCCATGAGAGAGAGAGAAGGGGGAAATAGTCTAGTAAATTGTGTTATGCTAGTTTCACCCATCAAAGAGAGGGTAAAGAGGGATTTGATGGTATAGAACCTGCTAGTCAACTCATAATTTATGCAAATGAGAGGATGTTGAATGATCTAGAAAAGTATGTTGTGCTAGTCAACCCATGAAAAAGATAGGTCAAATGGTATAGAAAATTGTGTTATGCTAGTCAACCAATCTCAAAATGTGTGCAAAGAAGAGGTCAAATGGGATATCAAGTTGTAGTATGCTAGTTCAACCAATCCTAAGGATAATCCAAGGAAAGTATTATATCCAAGGAAATCCACCCAAAATGTGTAAAGGAGAGTGATCTGGCCCTAACAAGTTGTATTATGCTAGTGTACTCTACTTTAACTGCTTAAAGTAAACAAAATATTTGCAATAAGGAGGTCATACATGCCCCCCTTAAGATAGAAAATGAGGACTATTTTGATATCTTAAGGAAAATATGAACAAGGATAAATCACTTTTAACACCAAGAAGGCATCCACAAGTAACACCCAATCCAAGCCAAAAAATTTATAGCTCTTATGAGGTCAAGGAAGGGACGAATGCAAAGAGATACCAAGAAAGAATTGTAAAAGGGATCCTTTGGAAGGATTCTCAAAGAGGTGTGAAATAAGAAGGGAATAATTCATGCCTTACCCATTGCTAGGTAAAGGGATTCTTGAGAAAGGATGACATGCTTTTAGCCCCCAAGGTAAGGGATTTTTTTTACCATGGGTACCCAACTAAAAAATAATGAAAAGGTTATGATCAAGGATGCATATCTCTTGTGTAGAAGAGAATCCTTAATGCAAACCAGGATTTCTATGTAAGATTAGATTTTTCATAATAGACAAATATCTCTTAACCAAGGAAAAAGAAGATCCTTAGAGAGGATGAGGGAGATTGATATACTATCCTTTCCCCCTAAGTGTGGAGACAAGGATAAACAAAAAGAGGACCTATTATGTTACTCGCAAAGTATGATTGCACCATGTATGGAAATGAACCCCCAAAGGATAGACTAATAATTTAATATGGTGTGGAGCATCATAATAGGGACTTAAATGTTATTTAAAGAAATCAGAATTGAATGATATCATTATCAATGAGCTTATGAATTTTATAATGCAAAGCTTGAAGTTCATTAGTAGAGTGGTCATGATATCGGTGATACATGCAGAAAGGGAGATTTAAATTATTTTAATTATGCCTCTCTTTTCGTTTAGGTCGAGTAATCACCTTAGCACAAAGAAGGTTAGGAAGAAGTGATAGATGATAAAGGAAAGGATGTTGACAAAGGGGGATGTTCAAAACCAAATGCTTCAATAGGTTTCTCACTAGCCTCAATACTTTTTCACGCACATCCTAAACCATATTTGAGATTGTGAGTTGAATTGTTTTGAGAATTAGGTTGGACAAATGCTATGCTAGGTCTCGTGTTAAAATTAGAAAGGTTGTGTTCACCCACAAAAGATGGTATAAATTCTAACAATCCCCCATTAATCATTCAAAATTGAGCTTGTAAAAGAAGAAAATATTCTTTGATTAAATGGTGTAGGAATAGAAGGAGAATAAGACTTAGTTTGTAAGAAATTTTGGATCTTATCATCAAAAAGAAGGGTATACATGGTTTTGTTACAGATAAAATTCACTTTGAGATGAAGTGTTGAAGGAAAAACATGCATAACATGTATCCATGGTCACTCTAAGAGGACATTATAATTGAGAGCACTGAGCATGACGTGAATAGGTGTGGGTAAAATAACATGACCTACCTTAACAAGAATAGTTATAATACCCAAGGTTTTCTAGCAACATTTTCAAAGCCATGCATATGAATAGAATTAGGTTTGATTGATGAAATATCCCTATTTATTTTGTGTCACAATCCAATGCTACAAACATTATGTCCTAAACCATTATCAATTATAAGTTCTTAAAATAAGATTACCATTGATAAGGATAAAAACCATGAGAGAATAATGTTGATCTTGGATTTATTTAGGGGGCAACTCATCTTGATAAAAACATAATTTGATCTTTTTAATTAGTCGCATTCATGCATTCCAAGATGGAAGTGATATTTTCTTGTTTGGGAGGGGGTGTCACATTTATCAAGACTTGTTGTAATGTTTTATGATAATTAGGTGAAGTTTGAAGAAGCTCACAAAGAGGTATATTGGCAGGAGTAGGAAAAAGTTTTTCTACTAAATCATACTCCTTTACAAGGTTTTAAGGGAGACATGGTGCAAAAGGAAGCACTATTTGAGAAGGATTCAAAGGAGGAACAAGTGAAGTTGTAGGTTGTCTATTATTTCTTGTGTTATAAGTGTGAGCACATGATAGTAAGTTTTTTGAGCACCTTTTACCATAATGATCGATTTATTTTGAGGTTGAGGGGTATTTTGATGAAGGCGAACAACAACCTTAGGGTTTTCAATAATCAAAATATTGACAACATTGACTTGATCAAGATTTTGATTGTTCATGGGCTCATCACTAGAAGGGAGAGCATTACTAATGATATTATCCTCTTCTTCCAAGATATCCTTAGAATGGAGATTAGGGACTTCCTTTAATGCATCATCTCTAGAAGGGATATAAAATAAAGGTATGGTGATATTAAGAAAAGTGTTTAGGATGTCTTCCTCTTTCTCTAAAATATCCTCATAAAGGGGGTATGTCATAGGAGAAGGGTCATCACTCATTATATCTTCATTGGTAGAAGGAAAATAGTTGAGATGAATATAAGGTTGTTTCCTTAAGGGAATGAATAATCATATCAACATCATTTGCCTTCACTAAGGTACCCTCACACAAGATATTCATATCAAGATAATAATCGACATTATCTTGTAATGGTTCATCCTAAATAGGGAGATCATTAAGAATAGGATTATTATCTTGCCTCATTATGTCCTCATGAGAAGGAGGGTCCTTAGGAGAACAAAATGAAATTAACCTATAGAAAATACTGATGATGACATGTGAAAAATGTATGAAATTATATGTTTATTTTTCCACACAAGTGCATAAACAAGAAATGAAATGATCTATGTGAATTGTGATGATAGTAACTAATGCATGAAATTAAATATTTTTGTATTATTTTGAAACATGATTATGTAAATAAAATGCAAGAATGAAAATGAATGTAATTAGATCTAAATGGCTAAAAATTCAACAATGTAATGCATGATAAGAAGATCTAAATGCCTACAACATAACAGAGGTATGATGTCGCGTGTCTGTAATTTGAATTACAAAACTATATAGAATATTAGTATAACCATTTCAAGTCAACTTGATAAAACTAGCTAAAACAAAGAAATAAAATATTATGAGCATTCTATGGCTCTCTAATTCTAGGGACTTGAATTGTGCTCTTAGCTGCAACTTTGATACTCAAGTGACAACCTAGAAAATGAGAATTCAATGATATTATATGCAAATTCTACTCCAAATGATTAAGATCTCTAAGATGCTTCATGATGATGATGATGCTAAGAATGGAAATTCTACTCTAACATGCCTATGATAACGATGATGAATGCACAATTTAGCATGATAAAATTACTCAAATGATAATGAATGCTCAAAACAACATTATGATGATACTCTAGAATGAAAGTGGATATATGAATTTCTCTAATTATGCATCCTATTTATAGGATTTCTCAAGGTGTAAGGGGTGAGTTTGATTAACCACAGTCAAGGTATGAGTTGAGTCAATATTGATGATAAGTCCAACTTGGATGGTCAAGATTCCCTTTCAAGAACAAATGGTCAAGATAGCAATGCCTATTAGTGATCCATGTGCACTTATCTCTTCTCCCATTGGTCAATTTAATTTTGTCTTGTAGTGGTACGTGACACAATTTTAGGAGGAATTAATTCAAATGAATTAATTAAATTAGCCATGTATGATATATGAATGAGTTGGAATGAATTAATGCATGAACTATATAATCAAAGATCACTTCATTACATAGTTGATTGATTTTGATTTAATTAATCCAAATGGCTCGATTTTAATTATGTTTTCTACTGACCATTTTTAGGTGTATACATTTATCCCTCTTTGAATTAGTGCGGGAAGTGCATTGATTTAAAGATAATATGATGTCTTGATCTTGATTTGATGATTTGATGTTGACTTGATTGATTGATTTGATAGATTGATGTTGCCCAATTGATGATGTTTCGATATGATTCCATAATTTGAATTTTGATGCCCTGATTTGAAAAAGTATGTGTCCAAATGATGATATGGTAATATGCCCCCTCGAGAAATGAATTGAAATGATTTTATGCTTTTTAGATGATTTTTGCCAATTTTTGTGATTTTTTGTGAATTTTATAATTTTTTGGATTTCAATTTATTTCCTAATAAATATTGATGTGAAATGTAATTGCCCCAGTTAGATTAGATCATGTATGTGTCTCAAAGACTAGATTGTATGACTTTTTTATGAATAAGAAAACATTTTTTTATGTGAATTTCAATTTCTGATGATATGATATGATGTTTTGTCCTTGCAATCTAGAGAGTCAAAGCAAGATGTGCTCACCAAGATCGATAGAAATCTCAATTGAGCAGATACGATGGATGATGATTGACTACTTAGATGATCGATATTGATTTTCACAAATGAATGGTCAAGATAGAAAATATTATTGGCGGTACATGTGTGGTCATTCCTCATATCCCATTGGTCAATTCAATTTTGTTGTGTACTGGTAGGTGAGATAATTTAGGAGGAATTAATTCAAAAAGAATTAATTAAATTATCCATGTAGGATATATGAATTATTGGAATTAATTAATGCGTGAACTATATAATCAAAGGCTAATTCAATTACATAGTATAAGGTTGGAAAATGTGATGGAATAGGAAAGGGTTTTTAACAATGCACCTAATAGAAGCCCTAAACCATTATTCTCCACCATACATGTAAATTTAATGATATGGAATATAGATTTGAAAATGCTTGTAAAGAATTCTGAAATTAAATAAGATGGAATACATACCTCATAATAAAGTTGATTTGGAAATACTTGTTGTCTGGTGTCTGTATTCAGTTTCGGGGAATTCTGCAACCGGATCTAGCCTAGAAACACATAAATAGAGAAAACCTAGAAACCTTCTGTCTTTCTAAGAAAGGTCAACCTTGACCCAAAACAGGGGTAAGATCTTACCCCGAGGCACAATCTTAACCCTTTATGTCAACCTTGACCTACACTGTTTCGACAGAAAATTTGTTCGTGAATCCCAGAACTTTGCCAAAAAGGGTACTCAGATATGCTCTGTAACTCCCGAGACAATGACTGTAGATATCTAAAAATAGTGTTTTGGGGTTTCTATATAGGGTTTTGCCTTATTCAAACCCCCATTTTGGTGATCTCCACCTCCATGAATGGCCGGATGTAATATAATGTGTTTGTGTATTGAATGTGCAATGCCAAGATCTAATTCTCTAGATTAAAAACCCTAGCATGAATTGATATGAGAAAGCAATGCATAGATTTGAATATGATAAAGAAAGCATTCCAAGCCCCCAAGGCTAAAGTACTCCTACCAAACTCACAATCTATAATTGCTACCCCATGATTGTATCTTTGAATGCTTGAATGTTAAAAATGATGGATCAAGGAAGAAGAGATCTTTCTTACTGTTGTTGGAGATTTTCCAACAAGCCAGTGTTGACTCTATGTTTGTCATTGATGACAAAATATGGTAAGCAACGTGTGTTGAAGTCTTATATAGAGAGCCCTAATCATATGTTTCTTAGATATGTTATCAACATAATATCATAGACGCAGAGGTTGATTTTGAGTGTAGACAGTTGTGTAGTTGTTTATATCAATAGTGTTCCTGACAATGTTACAAGGAGAGTTTTGTATGTGATTCTCAGTATGGTTATGATGGAGCCTTGGGCATTTATATTTGTGTTGTAGACATGTTTGTGAAGCTATGTTTATGGATGTAGAGTTATTTGTGTAGTACAAGTTGAGTTATGATGTTTCTATTTTCCAGTTACAGTTTCCTGAGATTGTCTAATGGAGCCGACATTGTTTATATTGTTTTAGTAGTTGCGCCTATCATTTTGATATATGTGTTTGGTTTCATATTTAGTGATGAGTTAAGAATGTTTGGTTAAGAGCACATAACATATTTCAGCTTGTAAGTAAAGTTTTAGTTAATTTGGTGGAGCTAATAGTGTGAAGTGACGCGTCTACTCATATTGAGTTGTGCGGTCCTATTTGTGTTGTGTACTTGGTTTAGCCATTGGAGATGTTATTTAAGAGTTATATTGTTTCTCTATTATGATTTTAAGGAAGTTATAACAGGTCTAATTGATTATATCATTTGGAGAAAGATACTTATAGCCGGCCAGTTGTGATTTCTAAGTGTGATTGAGAGAGCAAAGTAGAAGATGCAAATGTACAGACACAGTCAATCATCAGTTGAAGATCTATGTGAAGAATCAGAGAGTATATGCAATTCATTGGAACTAATCAAGACAACAGGTCTATTTCCTAGTTCACCAAGATCCAAATATAGTGTGTATCTGTTATGCAGAAGGTTGCAACCTTCACCATTTGAGCAGTGTGCTCCCGGACAATGTGTCCTCACCTCTTACAAGGTTATTTATAAAAGACTCCTAATAGGGTCTGACCTTTGACCAAGTCACTTTACTTCACGCATTGTAAAGATCAACTCCTATTAGGGTTGTAATATCCTCTAATAGGGATCATTAGGATCATTATACTCTAGTGCAGTTTATAGTGGGTGCTAATTCCCACCAGGGTTTTTACCTATTAGGGTTTCCCCGTAACCAAAATTGTGGCATTGTGTTAAGTGCTATCTTATTGTGTATGTTCTTAATGTTATTCTATACTTAATTGGATAAAAAATTGAATCTTGTAGATAACTGATTCACCCCCCTCCCCTCTCTCAGTTATATCTTGGGACTATTCCTAACAAGTGGTATCAGAGCCAAGTGCCTCAGAGAGAAAGTTTAACAACTTAAGGTTGATCAAATGGCATTCTTTAGAAAATAAAGTCCTAAGTTTGATGGAGAGAATTATTTAGACTGGAAGAACAAAATGACAACACATTTGGAGTGCATTGGCTTTGAGATTTTTGAAGTAGCTACTCGAGAGGTTCATATTCCCTCTTTATTAGATCTTGCAAAAGAAGATGCAACTATTAAGCAAAAGGAAATGTTCACTCAAAATGCAATTACCAAAGAAGCCATTATCAGTGCCTTATCTGACAGTGAGTTTTCAGGTATCAAGAAAGTAGATAAAGCCTACAAAATATGAAAGTATCTAGAAGACATGTTTAAAGGAGATATCCAAGCCAAGAGTGCATGCAGAAAGACATGGAAGAAAAAATATAATACTTTGGAGATGATACCTAAAGAGAACATTAGAGCCTACAATCAAAGAATTAATGAAGCAATTGCAGGAATCAAGAACAATGGTGGAAATTTTTTGCAAAAAGATATAATGGATAAGTTGATGACTACTTTGATAGCAGAATATGAGAGCAAGATAAACATCCTAGATGAGACTATGTAGTTTTCAAAAGACTTCAAAAGAGAGACCTTAATCAGCAAGATTTTAGCATTTGAGATATCAAGTTTGGATATAGAGCCTAAAAGTGAAACAACTTTCAAAGCCGCAGTCCATGGTAAGAAATCCTTGAACACTTTTGGTAACTTTGATAATGAAGATGAGGATAAAGAACTAGATGAATTCATTTATATGATTTCTAAGAAAGAAAGAAAAGGAAAAGGAAAATATGAAGGTCAGTTACCATTCAAATGTTTTTCATGTAACAAGATTGGTCATTTTGCATCTAAGTGTTCTACAAGAGTCAAGAAGTTCAAAACTAATTTCAAGCCTAAGTATACAAAAGAATGTTACTATGCTAAAGATGGAGTATCAGATGAAGATTCACTAGAAGATGAAATTGGATTCATTACTATGGAAGATATGGAGAAAATGTTTGATGAGATGGATATTGAAGATGAAAAGAAAGCACAAGAGCTAGCATTAATTTCACAAGCTGGCATCATAATAGACTAGATCATTGACAGTGGTTGTTCACATTACATGATAGGAGACAAAGATAGATTTGTACATCTAGATAAGTACAAAGGCGGCATGGTTAGATTTGGAGACAACACTCCTAAACTTGTCATAGGTAGAGGAGCCATCACCTTGGATGGAAAGAATAACACTAATGATGTTCTATACGTTGATGGTTTGTAGCATAACCTACTAAGTATTGGATAGTTACTTGACAAAGGATATCAGTTGGAATTCAAAAAAAATAAGTGCATCATTGATAACAAAGAAGGAGTAATGATTGCATCGGGTTTAAACACAAAAGGTAATATTTTTCATCTTAATTCTGAAGCAAGTTGTTTTGTTGCTAAAGTAGATGATAGTTGGTTATGGCACAAAAGACTATGTCACATCAATTTTGACAATATAGTAAAGATAATCAATGTAAAAGAAGTAAGAGATCTCCCTAGTATTGCAAAACTAGTTGATACAATATGCAGGGAATGCATGATGGGAAAACATGTGAGGAATTCATTCAGAAGCAAACATAATTTGGCAAAGAACAAATTGGATCTAGTGCATGCAAACTTATGTGGACCAACTCAAACAAGATCATACTATGGTGAAAGGTACTTTATTTTTTTTGTTGATGATTATTCTAGAATGATGTGGGTTGTGTTCTTAAGAGATAAATCTGAAGCATTTGAGAAGTTCAAGATATTCAAAGCTAAAGTTAAAAATGAGTCTGGATTAAAGATAAAATGTCTGAGATCAGATAGAGGAGGAGAATTCACCTCTGACAGATTTTATGAGTATTGTGAAGAACATGGGATAAAGATACAACTAAGTGCACCTAGAACCCCTCAATAGAATGGAATTACAGAAAAAAGAAATGCGATCATACTTGACATAGCATGCACTATCATGATTGAAGGAAAAGTTGCACACACCTATTGGATAGATGTAGTCAATACTGTAGTCTATACTATTAACATAATTTAATTAAGGTCGGGCGTAGATAAGACACCTTATGAGCTATGGTTTGGGAATGTACCTACAGTAAAATACTTCATAATCTTTGGAAGAAAGTGTTACATCAAGAGAGATGAAGCTATTGGAAAGTTTGATGCAAGAAGTGATGAAGGTATTTTTCTTGGTTACTCTACTAAAAGCAAAGCTTATAGATGTTTTAAATTAAGATTGAAGAAGATCATTGAAAGTGCACATGTAAAGATTGATGAAAAGTTTATGATTCAAGAGAGATATCATGATTTTGCTCCTATGATTGAAGAAGAACCTAGTCCTACCAGTAGAGAAGCAATTGTTGAAGAAATGTTTGACAACATTGATGTATTATTCAATGATCCTGAAACAAGTGAAGAAGAAACACAAAAGACAAATGAGAGAGTCACACCTAATGCTCCAAAATTCACATCTAGATACCACCCAAAAGAAGATATCATTGGAGATCAAAAGAAAAGTCATGACAAGATCAAAAGAGAAAAGTTCAATAGTTGATGAAGCGGTATGTTTACTTTCACAAATTGAACCCTTAAGTGTTGAAGATGCATGTAATGATTCAGATTGGCATGAAGCAATGAAAGAAGAGCTGGATCAAATAGTTAAGAATGATACATGGGAATTGGTCCCTAGATCTAGTGACAAGAATGTGATTGGAACCAAGTGGATATTCAGAAACAAGATGAATGAGGATGGAATAGTAGTAAGAAATAAACCAAGACTAGTATGTAAAGGATATGTGCAAAGAGAAGGAATTGTTTATTCTGATACATTTTCCCCTATAAGTAGATTAGAAGCCATTAATTTATTTCTAGCCTATGCAACATTCAAAAAATTTAAAGTATATCATATGGATGTCAAGTCAGCATTCCTGAATGGAGAGTTGAAGGAAGAAGTCTACATAGAGCAGCCTGAAGGATTTACTTTATTAGACAAACTAGATATGGTATGCAAACTAAAGAAAACCCTTTATGGACTTAAGCAAGCCCCTAGAGCATGGTATGAAATACTAGATGGTTACTTGACAAAAATCAGATTCAAGAAAGGAGCATAAGATTGTAACTTATTCATAAGACAGACACTTGATGGATTATTACTAGTTGCTATTTTTGTTGATGACATTATTTTTGGTGGCAATGACAAGCTTAGTGTAGAGTTTTCTAAAGAGATGTAAAGTGAATTTGAAATGAGAATGATTGGACCTATCAAGTACTTTTTGGGATTGAATGTGAAAAAAATAGACAAAGGTATTTTCATTAATCAGTCTAAGTATGTCAAAGATATATTGAATAAAGTCAAGATGGATGATTGCCAGCCAGTAAATACCCCTATGATAATAGGAAGCAAGCTTTTAAAAGAAGATGATTTTACAATAGTAGACAAGACCCTATATAAGTCTATGATTGGTAAACTCATATATCTTACTCAATCTAGACCAGATATCTCTAATGCAATTGGTATTGTTGTAAGATTTGTAGCAAAACCTATACAAAGTCATCTTATGGTAGTAAAGAGGATATTCAGATATTTGAAAGAAACTATAGACTATGGTTTATAGCATCCTAATTCAGAGAATGTAGAACTTCATGTGTATACAAATGCAGATTGGGTGGGTTGCGTTGATGATAGAAAGAGCACCTTAGGAGGAGCAATATTTCTTGGAGATAGACTTGTTACTTGGACAAGCAAGAAGAAGAATTGTATTTCTCAGTCCATAATAGAAGTAGAGTATGTAGCAGCAGCATTAAATTGTTCTACAATTGTGTGGATCAAGCAGATGATAAAGGATTTTGGAATCTAGATTGATTACCCCATTATTATTCATTATGACAACACTAGCACTATCAATATGTCAAAGAACCCTATGATGCATGCAAAGAAAAAACACATTGAGATAAAATATCACTTCCTAAGAGAGAAATTTATAGAGAAAGAAGTAAAATTGGATTATGTGAGCACAAAAGAACAACTAGCAGACATATTCACAAAACCTTTACCGAAGGATACATTTGAGTATCTCAGGGAGAAGTTGGGAGTAATTCCCTTCCTTGGATCTGATTAGAGTTGCAATAGTGCATCAGTCCTCAGTGACTAATGAATGGTTGACTACTCTACTTCAGGAGTAGTACCTGTGCTTAATTGTTTTGGCACCCTTTTCCATTGAAGTCAAAGGGGGAGTATATAGTCATGAAAAAACATTACATTTTAGGAGTATGAAGTAAGGGAGAGTATATAGTAAGAAGATGCAACAGTTGGAGAGTTCATCCTTGGGGGAGTTTCATTGAGGAAATGGAGAGTGTTATAGAATAATTGTACATTTGGATTGGTGGTGTTTTTCATTCCATATGTTGCCATCAATGCCAAAGGGGGAGATTGTTGGAGATTTTCCAGCAAGCCAGTGTTGACTGTATGTTTGTCATTAATGACAACATATGGTAAGAAGCATGTATTAAAGTCTTATGTAGAGATCCTTGAGCATATGTTTCTTAGATATATTATCAGCATAATATCATAGATGTAGAGGTTGATTCTGAGTGTAGATAGTTGTGTAGTTGTTTATATCAATAGTGTTCCTGACAGTGTTACAGGTAGAGCTTTGTATGTGATTCTCAGTATGGTTATGATGGAGCCTTACACATTTATATTTGTGTTGTAGACATGTTTGTGAAGCTATGTTTATGGACATAGAGTTATTTGTGCAATACAAGTTGAGTTATGATGTTTCTATTTACCAATTATAGTTTCTTGAGATTGTCTGATGGAGCCGACATTGTTTATATTGTTTCAACAGTTGTAGCAGTTGCGCCTATCATTTTGATATGCATGTTTGGTTTTGCGTTTGGTGATGAGTTAAGAATGTTTTGTTAAGAGCGCATAACATATTTCATCTTGTAAGTAAAGTTTCAGTTAATTTGGTGGAGCCAACATTGTGAAGCGACACATCTACTCATATTGAGTTGCGCGGTCCTATTTGTGTTGCGTGCTTGGTTTAGCCATTGGAGATGTTATTTAAGAGTTATATTTTTTCTCTATTATGATTTCAAGGAAGTTCTAATAGGCCAACTTGATTATATCATTTGGAGAAAGATACTTATAGCCAGTCAATTGTGATAGCTAAGTGTGATTGAGAGAGCAGAGCAGAAGATGCGAATGTACTGAGACAGTAAATCATCAATTGATGATCTATGTGAAGAATTAGAGAGTATATGAAATTCATTGGAACTGATCAAGATAGTAGTTCTATTTCCCATTTCATCAAGATCCAGATATAGTGTGTATCTATTATGCAGAAGGTTGCAGACTTCACCATTTGAGCCATGTGCTCCCGGACAGTGTGTCCTCACCTCTAACAAGGTTATTTATAAAATACTCCTAACAAGGTCTGACCTTTGACTAGGTCACTGTACTTCATGCATTGTAAAGATCAACTCCTAATAGGTTTGTAAGATCTTCTAATAGGGATCATTATACTCTAGTGCAATTTATAGTGGGTGCTAATTCCCACCAGGGTTTTTACCTATTTGGGTTTCCCCGTAACCAAAATTATGGTGTTGTGTTAAGAGTTATCTTATTGTGTATGTTCTTAATGTTATTCTATACTTAATTGGATAAAGAATTGAATCTTGTAGATAACTGATTCATCCCCCCCCCCCCTCTCAGTTATTTCTTGGGACTATTCGTAACAGCTCTGAAGGAATGTCCATAATGGTTTGTCCAAAAAAATGCTTGATGACAATAATGTCTTGATCTTATATATCATCCTCTTGCAATCTTGCATCATCACTTCACCATCACTTGCTTTCTTCAATTGATTGTGTCTCCATTTGATGGATACTTGGTGTATATAAATGAAGGCAAAAGAGAGTGCTTATATAGAGATTTCAAGGTAAGGCTCCTCGGGCAATGTAAGGGCCCATTATTAAAATTTCACCTTGAATTATGGTCCAATCACAATAACCAACTAAGGATGGAAAAGAATTAAATGACTTTTAAATTAAAACCCTTCCACATTTGGATCTGGAGGCCCGACATTGATTTCGGGGCCCATCGGGACCACAATTTGAAAAGGGGGACCAAAACATGATAGGGGTCAAAGTCAACCTTGACCTTGACCTAGTTCAAGGTCGACCTCGACCCTAACCCAAAGGTCCAGGCTTAGTCACTTTTGAGAACATGAGGCCCTGGGGTAGGCCAGAGACTTGGAAATGGTGAGAAAATAGGGTAGAGTTCTAGAAAAGGGCATAGAGACCTAGAATGAATGTGATGAGGGCTAGGAGGACCTATGCCTAGATCATACCTAGAAAATAGACCCATAGAGAATGGAAATCAAGGAGAATCCTCAGGATCCTAACCCTAATTTCACCTAGAATGAAGGAATCAAGTGCAAATTCATCCTAAATGCAAATCTATTATGATAAATGCACTAAATGAGAGTACTAAACCTACCAAGATGGAAGTGATTCCATTTTAAGATGATACATTTAGCCCTCACTTTAGCTTAGATATGACACTACGTGAATATGCAAGCTAAAGTAAGAAAACATCATAGTAAATAAAAAGGATATAGCCAAGTCCTCAATGTAGAGATCCTACAGAAAATCGTTAGTACCTGCAACACACAAAGTTAATGAAAATCCATAAATCACCTAAGACTTACTAGAATTAAATTGAGAAGTGCATAGAGCCCCTTATGCCCCCTCTATTTCAGCTTTCTACTCCTGAATGGTGAAACAGGGTGATAAGGATAACTTTATATAGTGGATATGTAGTTTGTTGAGAAAATATTTTCCTAAACCAATTATAAGGATTCCCATCCTTCCTAAACTAATTCAAGGGGTTAGGTATCTAAATCATGATTCCAACACCACTAACAACACTAAAAATAGAGATACCAAACTCAAGTTATGATGAAAAGAGTGAATGCCTATCTAAATGCATATGAAGGGAAATTTGAATTTAACATGAGTAAACCCTAAGAAAAACCCTAACAAAACCCTAATTTTGACTATAAATAAGAAAAGAACTCATACTTACTCATTCTTACCATTTGCAAATTCGAAGAGAGAAAGTAGAATGTCAAGCAGAGAAGAACTTCAAGCGACACACATGGAGCTCTTGAGACGGTACCTAGCTACCAGACGACCACTTCCCGAGGTGAGTTTGTTGTTATTGATTTCTGTATTTTGCAAATCTTTGCTTTTTGTAGGCAAGGTCGACCCTGACCTTTAAATTTTGACCCTAACCCAGTTATGTTGACCTTGACCCAAAAAGGTCAACATGAACTGGAAGGTCTTCACCTTTTCTGAAATGAGGTCGACCTTGACCCAAAAAGCTTGACCCTGACCCAGGAAGGTCGACCTTAACCTAGTCAAGTTGGATTTACATATTTATTGGTCTGGAATGTTGATACGATGTTTGTTTGTGCTTATAGGACCTGGTTCATCTATGAGAGCATCCCTTTGGAGGGTTACTAGTGGTTATGAGAGAGAAGTTATCCAAGCTAAGCGAGGATGAGATGCAGTTATTGAGAGATGTAGGACTGTACTAGGTAACAGTCCTACCACAGATTAGACTTCACTGAGCCATGTTATCAGCTCTCATAGAGAGGTGGAATGAGGATACATGCTCCTTTCATCTTCCCTTCGGTGAGATCACTATGATATTGGAGGATGTCTATAGAATCTTGCAGCTTTCGATTTGAGGTGATCCTATCAAACCGAGAGCACAATGAGGTCTTGAGGATGTCCTGGTAGATGCAGAGTATTGTTTGGGATAGGTTCCACAAATGCAAACCCAAGAAAATCAGATCACCTTATCATCCATACTGGCAGGCCCTACACCTTTGGTATGGAGAGTGATGCTATGTATACTATCCTTGGTTGTGGTACCTATTGCCCAAAATTTCCCTATCATTCCCTTTTTGGCTGCATCATGTTTGTTCCAAGAAATGCTCGAGTGTCAAAACCCTCTGTGTTTTCTACCTTTTAGTGTCGAAAGTCCAGTGTGTTTTCTGCCTTTTGGCCCGAAAACCCAGTGTATTTTCGACCTTCTCTCTGAAGGCTCAAGATGTTTTTGACTTTCGGTCCAAAAATTTTCTGTGTTTTCGACCTCCAGTTTGAAAACCCTCTATGTTTTTTACCTTCAAGTGCACAACTCCGACCAGGCAGGTCCTAGTTCCTCATAGCCGTGCAAGTGCAGTGGAGATCCGATGACTGTCACATAATCTCATGGAATCTTTTGAGCCCATGAGATCATGTGACAACGGTCAGATTAGAATCTCAGTGGGTCCACATTTTTTGAGTGAGGTGGTATATTTCCTAAGCGCGCTATCGCAACCAGGTGGGTCCCAATTTCTAATGTCACCGCAGGGCCAGTCAGCAGTCAAGCAAACAACAAGCCACCAGCGGTCAGTGGTTAACATCTTATGGTTGGTCGCATGATCGCATGGGCTCTTCTGAGCCCATGCGACCATGTGACAAACTGTTAGCAGTCACAATTAAGGCAGTTCACAACAGTTTTGGTGGTGCGGTTTCATGCTTGTCGCATGATCGCATGCGGCTTCCTAACCGCATGCGACCATGCGAAAAACTGTCAATGGTCACAGTTAAGCTAGTTCACAATGGTTTCGGTGGTGTGGTTTCATGCTTGTCACATGATCGCATGCGGCTTCCTAACCACATGCGACCATGCGAAAAGCCTCTAGCGGTCAGCAGGGACTTTAACTCTGGTGGTGGGTCCATGGACGATGATGTATCCATTTGGACTGAGGTGGCGAAGGTTCTTGCAGGCCTGGGTGTCTATGTGGCAGCAGGGTGAGATCTCAAAGGCTTGTCACATGATCATATGAAGCCTTTCAGGCTCATGTGATCATGTGACCGTTGACTTTTTCAAATGCAGTGCAACCAGTTTTCGCAGGGCTTTCTTCTGGAGATGTTGCAAGTGTGGGTAGCTGGGGATTTATGATTTTTAGAGGTAGTGGCAGTTGAAAGAGATTTTGCAAAGATTTAGACTGCCTTTTTGGGATCCTTTCGAGGATATGAGATTGGATTTGAACAGTAATGACAGATTCCAGTTGCAAGGAGGTAGATGGATCATGGCAGTCTATTTTTTTTTTGTAGACTCATTACAAAGATGGATACGTGGATCATATCAGATTGGATTGGCATGGATATTTTCAGAGATTCATTTATGATCAGAAGTGACTATTTTAGGGTTGGATTATTTTATGCAGATATTTGTAACCCTAATTCAGATATTTTGATTCCTGCCTACGTGCAGAGTTGTATATAGTATTTTTTGGAGCTTGTAGAGCTCAAAATCCAGCAATTGTAAAAAGGAAGGTTTTCTTTCTCAGAGAGCAATTTGTGGCAATTTTCTTTCCCTTTGGCTTTCTACAGTTGTAATTTTCATTGATTGTTCAAATATTGCAAAGCATTTTGTGACATTCTCCTGTCCTTATGCTTTCTTATGTGGATTATCTCTTATTGAATTCAGTATATGTATGTTTAGTAAATTTTAGGTTCTTTTTTAATTCCTCTTTCTTTCTGCAATTCACGTGTATGTTTATGAATGATTTGATTCAAATGCTTTTGTGGGCATACTTCCACCCCTGACAATCTGTCTCATTCCTATACCCAATTGCAAAGATGAATGTTTGTCTGCAGGTTATAGTCTATGTCTGACTCTTAAGGAGTACTATTGTCTTGAGAAATTCCCTTTTCCCTGCATAGTATTCCTTTACTGCAGACCCCTCTATAAAATATTTATGTAGGCCTATTCATTGAGTTGTAATCTCCTAGACCTAGGATCGTCTACTAGTTTCATCCCTTTATACTGTAATTCATACCATCTTTTTGGTGCATCACCTAGTAGGATAGATTTGCTTTCAGTCATTTCCCTTTCCATGTATTCCTTCTATCCCTTTCCCTCAAAAGATTTGCTTTCCTATCTAAGAAGCAAACTAAGGTGACTATCCAAGAGGAACCAGCCTAGAACCTGGAGGTCTCATCTCGATTAGCAAAGGTCCCACAACCTTGAGATGATTCCCTTGTTATACTAGATTATCAAGACCAAGAGAGCTTGAGATCAGAGGCGCAAATTTAGTGTATAACAGTACCCAATACAAAGGGTACAATTTTTTCAGCACCTTTCACCCATCTTGTACGCAGGATGGAGAGTGATAGGATTATCTTCTCATGGGGTCACAACATGTTAGCCCACTTATACCATGAGCTATGTCAGCTAGTGATATATCAAAGAGAGAGTCTCACAGTATGCATGCTTTTGCAGATCTAGTTGTTTGAGCACTTCACATGTACACGACCATAGGGTTTTCCTATGATGGTAGATGCTAGTACACCGAGAGGCTTCACCTATCCACTGAGAGATGTCTGGCAGTACGGAGATAGCCTCTATTGGAGGGTATGTTTAGACCGTATTCCAGGTGTAGATGTGATATGGAGACCCTACTACTGCATGACAGAGTGGCCAGATACACGACACCAGATGAGGCACTCACAGCAGTGCAAATTGCTAGAGGGTCATCAAAGTCACATAGTGATGCCATACTACTATGATTAGATGATGAGCCAGTTCAGTCTTTTACAGGGAGTCCCCGAAGCAGTACCTTGATATGCACATCCATGAGGTATTATCAGAGACCCGATTCCATACACCGACCATCAATAATAGACATAGCAGATAGTGATGCAGATGATATAGAGGATATAGAGGTATCACTAGATGTGGCCTATTCAGGCATTAGCTGAGACTACATTAGATACTGGAGTTTGAAGGGAACCCACCCCATCTTCCCTGTTGACTATCCCAAACATGATCTTGGATTTTGAGATAGGACACACTGGGATGGTGGCACAATAAAGGAGGATGAGGATATCAGGGATGAGGAGGATCCCATCTCCGAGGGAGACCTCATGGAGGAGGAGAGAGAGAAGAGGAGAGAGCAGAGGACATGCTCCTAACTGGTGGTGCTAGTGTGGATGTTTCATATTTTTCATGTATCACCACTGAGATCATGATGACCTCCACGTGCCCATACAAAGACACCACCTCCAATACCTAGACACAACGAGCATGGAGAGAGTAGTCACACCATGCCCCCACCATCCAGATCCTTCAGTGATGCCCAGGTATAAAACATGAAATTGATTTGAAATTTTAACTTAATTTGATGAAGAAAAAGTACTAAAAGATAAATATGTTTCCATTCTGCAGCTAGTGTGGCAGAGTGGAGAGATTTTGTATCCAAGATTCTAAACGATACATGTATATCCTACTGACTACTAGCAAGTGAGCGAGAGTCTCCCATTGGTCATAGAGATCTTGGCAGGCATGTCGATATCTTTGCATGTGTCCAATAAGAGCTAAGGTTGTGCAAGGAGAGAGAAGAGAGATTGATGGCAGACTTACAGAGGGCCTAGGAGTGCATGTGTGACATGAGAATATCGAGGAGCCACTCATAGACTACCAGACACAAATCTACATCCTCTTATCATAGATCAAAGAGATCTGGGAGTCATCGACCATTAACGCATAGAGATAAACAAAGTGATAGATAGGGCCTTGTGCCACATATGTATCAAAACTCAAAAAGATTTTATAAATGAAAAACTTTCTCTACTAGTTAGTTCTGTGTTTGATTACTATATTTTCATCAATAGCATAAAACTTAACAGAAAGAAAGAACGTGTATAAATGCATTCAAATGTAATTTTCTAAAACCACATAACCTATAAAACAAATATATTTTATAAGGGATACATAAATACACAAGGAAAGACGGATAAATTTAAGGATAATAGCATTTGAGATGCATAATATTGATAGGTTCCTTAAAAGAAACACCATCCATATCAGCAATTTTATAAACACCTGAACCAAAGTCCTTAATTACAACAAAAGGTCCAAGCCAGTTAGGGCTAAACTTTCCTTTTTCACCAGGTACAACATTCACATTTCGTTGATTCTCATATAATACTAAATCACCTATTACAAATGATCATTCAATTACTTTATGATTATTTGAAGAGATTTATGATAAGCTTTTATATGTTCCAAAGCATGTATTCATTGTTCATCCAACATTTCCAATTCTTGTAATCATTGTTCTCAAAATGTATCCTTGTCAGTTATCCTATGAAATGAAATGCGTAAAGAAGGTATCTCTAATTCCAAAGGCATAATAGCATCATTACCATAGATAAGATTGTAAGGAGAAGTACCCGTGGCAGTACGAACACTAGTCCTATAAGCCCATAAAGCATAGGTAAGTTGGGTATGCCAATCTTTCGCATGCTTAGTAACTATTTTTCTCAAAATTTGTTCAATGATTTTATTTGATCCTTCAGCTTGACCATTAGATTGAGGATAGTAAGGAGTCAAAAATCTATGTTGAATTTGATATTTCTTCAAGAATTTTGTGACTTCTTTGTTCTTAAAAGAGGTACCATTATCTGAAACTATCATCAAAGGAATACCAAATTGTGTTATAATATTATTAAGGATGAAATCACAAATAACATCTGTAGTTGTTGAATGAAGAGGGACAACTTACACCCACTTTGTAAAGTAATTTGTAGTAGTCATGATGTGCGTATGTCCTTGAGAAGAAGCTGGTAAGATTTTTCCAATAAGGTCAAAACCCCAAATACTAAAAGGCCATGGAGAAACTTGATTATGAAGCTCATGAGCGGGGACATGAATCAAATTACTATGTTAATGACATTGAGGACATTTCTTAACAAACATGAAAGAATCATGTTCCATTGTTTGCCAATAATATCCCATTCTAAGAAGTATATTAACTAAAGATTTTGCACCAAAATGTCCCCAACAAGAACTAGAATGAGCTTCTGCCAAAGCTACCAGAATTTCAGTTCTTCGAAGACATCTTAATAATAGACCTTCATAAGAGCATTTGTAAAGTGTGTCTCCTAAAATGATATAATGCGTTGCAAGCTTCCTAACATGACTACGCATGTTCCTTATTGTTGATTCAGGAAAAGTACCATCTTTCAAAAAATGAAAGATATGAGAATACCATTCATCCAAATGCAAATTGAAACAATCAAAGGTAACCTTATTAGAAATTGCATGGTTTTTAAGAGTTTTTATAGTAAATTGAAAATTTTCAGCATTATTCTCAAGACAAACCAAAGAAGTTGCGCTTACCATGGCGTCTGCATGTCGATTATCTTTCCTAGGTAAAGTTTGAATCATATAAGAAGAAAATTGTGAAAGCACATCAAGAGCCAAATCTCTATATTGTGTCATTTTATCATTCTTAGTTTGATAATCTCCTTTAATCTTTTCTATAGTCAATTGCGAATCTCCATAAATTTGTAAGTGTTTAATGCTAAGGGATAAAGCTACTCATAGGCCAGCTATAAGAGCTTCATACTCCACAATATTGTTAGTACAAGGAAAGGTCAATTTATAAGATAGAGGGATCAATTTCTTCATAGGAGGGATCAAGATAATACCAACACCAGAACTTGTCTTACATCTAGATCCATCAAAATATAATTCCCAAACATCATCCTGTTTAATAGCTAGAATGCTTTCATCGGGGAACTCTATTGAAGTAAAGCATGCATCGGGATGAGGACAAGGAGCTTCAGCTAAACAATCTATTAAGGCTTGTCCTTTAATTGAATTTTGAGAAATAAAATTAAGATCAAATTCTGTAAGTAACATCACCCACTTTTCCAGATAGCCAGAGAGATCAGTTTTTGAGAAAAGATGTTTCAAAGGATCAAATTTAACAATCACATTGACTTCAACATTTAAGAGATAATGCCTAAGTTTCTGACAAGCATAAAATATATCTAAGTATTGTCTTTCCAAATCTATGTATCTTGTTTTGTAATTGAGTAAAGTATGACTAATGTAGTACATAGGTATTTCCTTACCTTCACTATCATACTGAGCCAACAATGCACTCACCACTTTCAAAGTGGCTGAAGTATACAGATAAAATGGTTTATCAAATTGAGCTGGTTGCAAAATAGGAGGATTTGTGAGATACTCCTTAAATTTCTAAAAGGATTGTTTACATTTGTCATTCCAAGAGAAAGTGGTATCCTTTCTAAGAAAGGAAGTAAAAGGAATAGTTCTATCAGCTAAGTTGGCAACAAAGTGACGAATAGCTTGAATTTTTCCTTGTAAACTTCGTAACTGAGAAATATTCTTAGGAGGAGGCATATTAACAATAGCTTCAATATTTTTAGTATCTACCTCTATGCCTCTCTTAGAGATTATAAATCCTAATAATTTACCAAAATCAACTCCAAAGACACATTTCTTAGGATTCAACCTCATATTGTAACTTCTAATTCTTTCAAATATCTGTCGTAAAATACTAACATGATCTTCTCTTTGTATATATTTTGCCAAGATATCATCCACATAGTCCTCAAGAATCTTATGAATGTAATCATAAAAAATCAAGGTCATAGCCCGTTGATAAGTTGCTCCCGCATTTTTTAATCCAAAAGGCATCATGACCCAACAAAATGTTCACCAGGGTGTTATAAATGCGGTCTTAAATTGATATTTAGGAGGAATAAAATTTTTATTATAGCTAGAAAAGCCATCCATAAAAGATCATAAAGCATGACCTGTTGTTGAATCCACAATCATATCAAATTAGGTAACAGGAAATCATCTTTTAAGGATGCTTTATTTAAATCTTTAAAGTCAGTACACATTCTTATCTTATGTTCTCCTTTTGAAACAGGTACAATATTTGAACTCCAGTCTGATTAATCAATAGAGCGAATGAATCCAAAATCCAATAATCTTTCAATTTTAGCTTTAACTAATAAAGTAATTCGTGGATTCATCTTTCAAATTTTTGGTTTCACAGGTTTAACATTCGGTTTGAGAACAATATTGTGAGTAACAATCTTAGAGTCTATGCCTGACATATCCGAATATGTCCAAGAAAAAATGTCCTTAAATTAAAGTAAAAGGGAAACCAACTGATCACATTAATCCTGATTCAAACATTTCCCAATTTTTATCATCTTTTCAAAATCCTTTTCATCCATTTGAATCTCAACAATCTTAGTTATTAGAAAATCACTTTGTATCAGAGAATCCATCGGTAAAGAAGAAATATTTTGTTCATCATGTTCTCCAAAATAAGCTTTTGTACTTAAACAATAAGGCTTCAGTCATTTGTGATGAAATGTAGGTAAATCCTCATAAACCCCTAAAATATCCGCTAAAGCTTCATCTTCGGGAAAAATATCCAAGGTAGGTCTTTGATTAATGCCAAGGAGTAGCGGATTAACCAACTTCAACTATCCACCATAGATATGATTAACATTGAGAGGAAAATCTGATGGTTTTTTGTAAGGATTGAATCCCAATCCATAAGTATGATCATTAATTTCATTATCCAAAGGTACTTGTATACCTTGCTCATATTTACCACATCCTTTCCCATTAAATCCTGATTTCTTGAGTAGATGATAACCAAAACCATATCTATCGGCCATATCAGATGGATTCCAAGGAGCGGCATATGTCACAATGTCATAGAAATCAGGCTTTATTGTTTCAATTGTTTCTTCAATTGAGGCAGCAAAAAAGTTACTTTTTAATTCCTCAGAAAGAGGGGAAGGAGTAAACACTTGTTTTTCAAATTCACTTTGCTGTTTCATGAATTCCAAATCAGAGACCTTATATTCTCCAATGAAAGTAGGATTAAAGTCCAATGTTCCCCAATCATCCTTAGTCAAAGAAGAAGATGGAGCTTCAGTTTGTTTAATCTTAGGTTGCTTTTCAATCTCTTTGCTTGGTTGGAGAGGCTCAAAAACTTTAACATATTCTACATTTAGGCAAGGATTCGACGCATCATCCACATGTAATGTGTACATTAAATTGTTATAAATGAACCTAACCTTGCGATGAAGAGTAGAATGAACTACATGCATAGTATGTAACCAAGGTCTACCTAGAAGAATGTTGTAATTGAGAGTTCCAGACATAACATGAATAGGTGTATTAATAATAACTGGACCAACTTTAACAGGTAAGGTAATAATGCCCAAAGTTCTCTTTGCAATATTGTCAAATCCACGAATAGGGAGATTATCAAGTTGAATAGTTGTAAGATCAGCCTTAACTTCCTTAAGAATATCCATGCTACAAACATTAAACCTAGATCCATTGTCAATTAATGTTCTACAAATGATACTCTGATTAATAGAAACAACAACCATAAGAGCATCATATTGATTCTGCACCTCAAGGGAAGGTAAATCATCATCGGTAAACACAATAGGAGGTACAGAAGGCATATTATGCATGCACTCCAAAATAGAATGAATGTTCTCTTGATTAGGAGGTGAAGTAGGAAGAGTAGATAAAGCTTTTTGCAATGCCTCATGGTATGTCGGGGAAGTTTGAAGTAATTCCCATAAATATATCCTAGCAGGAGTGGCACGTAATTGTTCTACTAAGTCATACTCCTTAAAATTAGATGGAAACCTAGGAGCTTGAGGAAGCACAGGTTGAGAAGGCGGTAAAGAAACCAGAATAGTAGGCTGAGGGTTATTCTATGTGTGATAAGCATGTGAAACAAAATCTGTGTTATCCAAGAAATCGAAAGGATCTCTAGGTTTACCCTTAATTGTTATTCAAGGACATCATTTTATCATCAACAAAGTTTTAGGATATAGCATTTTAGGTCTATCAATGTTGCAAATAGTGGGACATGATGGTAACCATGCACACACCCTATGGTAAAGGTTAGTTGAAGAGGTTGTGGAGGAGAGTGAAATAGGAATAGGATCAATGGAGATCTCATTCGAACAATTTTCATCCTCACTTCCATGTACCTCATTAAGGGATCTATCCTTTTGTACAATAAAAGCCTCATAAAAGTATTCAAAACAAGAATCATACATGTTGAACACAAAGTAACACTACAAGCATGAAAAATGTAAAAAAAAATTGTATTTTAAAGAAATTTTGCAATTTTTTTTGTATTTTTGAAATATAAATGCAAGAGCATACAAGAAATCTACTTTTATAAGCATGTAATGTGTAACACAAAATGCAAATCTAACACCAAAAAGAAAGAGTTGTCGTAAACGGGTTTACCAAAATGTAAGGTTGGAAAATGTGATGGAATAGGAAAGGGTTTTTAACAATGCACCTAATAGAAGCCCTAAACCATTATTCTCCACCATACATGTAAATTTAATGATATGGAATATAGATCTAAACATGCTTGTAAAGAATTCTAAAATTAAATAAGATGAAATACATACCTCATAATAAAGCTGATCTGGAAATACCTTTTTTCTGGTGTCTGTATTCAGTTTCAAGAAATTTTGCAAACAAGTTTGGCCTGGAAACACAGAAACAGAGAAAACCCAGAAACCTTCTATCTTTCTGAGAAAGGTCAACCTTGACCCAAAATAGGGGTAAGATCTTACCCCGGGGCACAATATTACCCCTTTATGTCGACCTTGACCTCCACTATTCCGACGAAAAATCTATTTGTGGATCCCAGAAGTTTTCCAAAAAGGGTACTCAAATATACTCTGTAACTCCTGAAATAGCAACTGTAGATATCTGAAAATGGTATTTTGGGGTGGCTATATAGGGTTTTGCCTTATTCAAACCCCTATTTTGGTGATCTCCACCTCCACGAATAGCTGGATGTAATAGAACATGTGTGTGTATTGAATGTGCAATGCCAAGATCTAATCCTCTAGATTAAAAACCCTAGCATGAATTGATATGAGAAAGAAATGCATAGATTTGAATGTGATAAAGAAAGCATACCAAGCCCCCAAGGCTAAAGTACTCCTACCAAAATCACAATCTATAATTACTACCCATGATTGTATCTTTGAATGCTTGAATGTTGAAAATGGTGGATCAAGGAAGAAGAGATCTTTCTTGCTCCAAAGGAATGTCCACAATGGTTTGTCCACAAAAATGCTTGATGTCAATAATGTCTTGATCTTCTATATCATCCTCTTTCAATCTTGCATCATCACTTCACCATCGCTTGCTTGCTTCAATCGATTGTGTCTCCATTTGATGGATACTTGGTGTGTAGAAATGAAGGCAAAAGAGAGTGCTTATATAGAGATTTCAAGGTAAGGCTCCTTGGGAAATGTAAGGGTCCATAATTCAAATTTCACCTTGAATTATGGTCCAATAACAATAACCAACTAGGGAGGGAAAAGAATTAAATGAATTTTAAATTAAAACCCTTCCACATTCAGATTCAGAGGCCCGACATTGATTTCGAGGCCCGTTGGGACCATAGTTTGAAAAGGGGGACTAAAACCTGACAGGGGTCAAAGTCAACCTTGACCTTGACCTAGGTCAAGGTCAACCTCGACCTTGACCCAAAGGTCTAGGCTCAGTCACTTTTGAGAACAGGAGGCCCTAGAGTAGGCCAGAGACTTGGAAATGGTGAGAAAATAGGGCAAAGTGCTAGAAAAGGGCACAAAGACCTAGAATGAATGTGATGAGGGATAGGAGGACCTATACCTAGATCCTACCTAGAAAATAGAGCCATAGATAAGGGAAATCAAGGAGAATCCTCGGGATCCTAACCCTAATTTCACCTAGAATGAAGGAATCAAGTGCAAATGCATCCTAAATGAAAATCTATCATGATAAATGCACTAAATGAGGGTGCTAAACCTACCAAGATGGAAGTGCTTCCATTTTAAGATGATACACATAGTTGATTGATTTTGATTTAATTAATCCAAATGGATCAAATTTAATTATGTTTTCTATTGACCATTTTTAGGTGTATACATGTGTAAATACCGATTAATGCAATGCATACAAAGGAAATCTAGACAAGGAGGATCTAACCACCAAAATCAAAATCAGGAAATATCATAAGTCAAGCTCACCAAAATGTATAATATAAAATGGGGATCATGTAAAAGGGCTATTTCCTTCAGTTTATATTACACATTGGAATGCAAAACCACCCTAATACAAATATGACTAACAGCACTTGGAAGATGCTAATGCAATATCCATGCTTGAGTAGTTTTGATTCCTTTTTGTTGATTATGAATGAGAGAGAAAGGGGTGATATTAATATTTTAAAAAAACTAAATAGGAATAGATCTGATCTAAATCAATTAAGAAAACTAATGTGAAAGAAGAGGGAGAATGATTTGAATGCACCTAGAAATGGAATAGAAAGAGTGAACTTTCAACCTTGAATTTCTGATTGTCGAAGTGTCAGAATGAGTTGTAGTTGCAAATCTAAGACCTGAAAGGTTGTGAACCGATCTCCTTGCCAAACTACAGTAAAAAATGGCTAGAATAGAGTGGGCAGTTGGTGTGTTCCTAGGAACATATTAACTTTGGTGATGTGTTCCTGACACTTTCAAACAAAACTTTCATGAAACTTGCAATTGTTCCTATACTGTCCATAAAATATTCAACAGCTCTATAACCTATTCCTGCACACACAAAAAATAGGGAAAAGGTTTGGGAAAAAAGGTTTTCCTTGGTCAAAACCCTGTTTAGGACTCAACCTTGAGATTAAATTGAAATTACATAATGAAAGATGAAATAAAAGCTAGATCTGAAACACAAATCACCTTATACCTTGATGAAAACAATGCTTCTTTGGATGTGATCACAAGTGTTGATACAATAGTTTGATCTCCACAAAAACCTAATAGTAAATCATGAAAACAAAGTCTTGAATGATGGATGTTATATTTTACCACAATTCTTTATGAAGAACAAGAATACTATGAAGGATTGAAGACTTGGATGCTTTATTGTAGAAGGGGTCTTGATCTTCAATTTGCTTGCTTGATCATGAATTCTTGAAAACCTTATATAGAATTCTTTCACTTGATAATAGATGCTTGAGACCAGTAATTGATGTCAAAATGAGGAGATGTAGGGCATTTATATACTAAATGCATCTTTTCAAGGGTTAAAAACTTAGGCAGAGCCAACCACGAGAACTTTTCTCCCACAAAAACCTTGAGACGAGACCTTTCCCCCAAATTTGGGCCCAAAGCCCTAGGAATAGATCACCATTGATGATGTGTTCCACCTTAAACATGTTAACATTTGGCTTGGGGGTCCCATCCAATTAGTAAATGCAAGATAAGTAACAAACAACTCATTATGATGTCGAGAAAATATTTTGAGGTCATAAAAAGTCAAATAGGGCCTAGGAGATTAAATGAATTTTGTGATTGGAGGAAAAAATGAAGGAGGCCACTTAGAAATAAGGTCTTACCTCAAGTTTTTGAAGAAATTGAATCAATATAAGACCTATAATGTTAATCTGAAGGTCCAATAAGTGTAAGGAGATGTGAAATCAATGTGGGAACCCATACATACTAAAATGGGGCTAAAATGAGCACCTAATTAGGTTTTCTTACTTTTTAGGATGATATAAGTATATGATATGATAATAACATCTACAATGATTTGGTCATGATATATCGACATTTGAACCAAATGAGGAATTAAATGGTAAATTACTTTACCTAGAAGAGCACATTGGCATATAGAACAAAAAGTTAACAATAATTAAACTATAATGGTATAGAATGATGGAAGTTTGATAGTAAAAAATAGGAGGATTTCCTAAGAAAATCACAATATATTAGATTTGTTTTGCCTTGGAAATTGATAGTTACATCTTTATTCTTTGAATTTTCTTCGTTATGTAAGGTGTGCATGGTAGAAAAAGTAGCAATGTCTATGCCTTATCTCTCCTTTGAGCTTCTGGCTAGATTGAGCAAGCGACTTTCATTATTTTTTTATCTTGCCCTCAGTATGGAAAATATACTATTCAACACATGAGCATATTAATCTATCTATCAGTGAAATATTGATGTGGAGTACTGTCTTTTGTTTCTTTGGATCTTCCCACCAAGAATGGGAGAACCTAGGATTAAAAAATCTAGAGTTGTCTCTCATCCTTGATGGTCGAAACTTGATTAAACACTAATTCTACTCTTTGTCAGTATTTAAATGATGTAAAGGTCAATTTGGTCTTATTGTTGAGAGTCTAAATTATATGATGGAGATCTTCCTTGTTATGACTAATGTGGTATAACATATAGGAAATGGAACTATAGTTGGTAGAGTATACCATATTGATCATTCCCTTTGGTCTTATGCATCTCTTGATTTTGAGGATGGATATCATATGAAAAATAAGTAATTAGATTTGATTGTTGTAATGAATGAAATAGGTGATAGTTAACAGTACTTGAATATGGCATTATTGAAAA